>JBAMJV010011244.1:0-141508 GCA_037951105.1 Echinarachnius parma
CTTGTTGGTTGGTAAACACATCATCATCGATGATTTATTGACGATATATATTAGTGTTCGCACTAAGCGAATTAATTATTTACAGTTAATACCCAAAATGCGCAAGTATCATTAATGTACAATCCATTATTAATTGGCAACACAATTTCTCTTCATTTAATTTCATTTCATTTGAACTTTGACCCCTGCTGTGTTAGCCTTCCAACAAGACCCTCATGTTTTATCGCTTGTTGTTGTTGTTATTTAATTTTTATGGCGATTAGTCCAATGGTGACTATTGTCGCCAACTACCATACATTTTTTTAAATTTAAAATTAAATTTCTATGTATTTATATCATCAATATTTATATATACAAGTATGCATTTATTTTGTCTATTTTCTCTTTTTTTTCCCACACATAATATAAATAATAGTTTTTTTTGGACAAATCTTCAAGGCATAAAAGAATGATCGAGGCATGGCCAGGAGCTACATCTAGATATCCTAAATATATCTCCATGGCTTGAGAATACATACAATTGGGCGATCGCACCACTGTCCAAATGTAATTAGCAACACTGATCACCTCCCCTGTCACATGATGCACGTCTTACCAGCCCTCAAAGTACGTTTTCTAGGCTTTCGGGGTACGCACCCCCTCTGTTCACTCTCATAATACTGTCGAGGATCAGAGAAGGCGACATACACCTAGGTCACTCTGGCATAGAGAGGGGGGTCGTTAGCCTTACACAAGGAAACAAAAAACAAAAATGCTAGCGCGATCGTGCACACTTATATGCTCTCGGCCTCATCCAAGTCAGGTTTTTATCAAGCAAAGCATTGTGGCTCACACACTAAATAACGTGCAGTGCAGTGGGTGCAAACATAATAATAATAATAATAATAGTAAATTGGTATGACAAAAAAACGAACCTAAGACAAACAGACCATTACAGTGTATATTATAATATTTTACCAGAAAACATAAAACTAATATTATGCTTACACGAAAGTTTGCTGTATAGCGAATCGTTTTGTCCTTTGTACAAAACGGACAATAGGCCGCTTGAATATGTATATCTGTGGATTTTAGAATCATTTTCATATCATTTCAAAATATTTTAATTCAACGAACATCATTGCTCGTTCAATTAAATATCTACGACACTCCATAAAATAATGAGTGACCGTTTCTAACGAAGAGCAAAAATCACATTTCCCTGTGGGGTGAATCCCAAGTTATATAAATCAAAATGAAGGCCTAAAATTCCCAAACGTAGTCTTCTGAAATCTTTTCAGATTGTCTATTTAAATTACACAAAACCTGTTGTTTAACAAATGGCTGTATTTCTTTTAAAAAATAATTTGATATACTCTTGTTTTAGTCTCTCACCAGTCGCTTTATGATAATAATAATGATAATTATTATAAAAATAATAATGATAATAATAATAGTAATAAAATGATACTTTTACTACCACTTGTTTAATAATGATCATATTAGTGATAATGACAATACAGAAGAGTAAGAAAATTTGAGAACAAGAATAAAGAAAATGATATTCATATAATAATTGAATAGTAACAACACATATACAGGGTGGCCCAGAAATAACGGTACGGGGTGCTTGCTATAATGAAGACACATGATGCCCGTCCATAGCAACTAGTAACGTACAGTGCGTGCGCCATTGTTAGTACCCTTTCTTCTCTATACACAGCTGAACGCACACGTCACAATGGCGCACGGTGATCGTTACTCGATGCAGTATGGCGGGCATCATGAGTCTTTAGAATGGCAAGTACCCCGTTCCGTTATTTGTGGGCCACCCTGTATATGATAACATGCAAGCGCGCACACATTATGTGCACCATCTCAACCCACTGGGGAATATTCCTTTCAAAAACGGCTCCTGGGAATTGAAAAGATAATTAAAACAAAATGATTTTGGCTCCTAAATTGAATGGTTGCAAATCGAGCGGCAAGTCCCATAATTGTTCTTAATATTTTGGTTTAGTCGGGATCATTATACGTCTATCGAATATCAGTAATGTGATCAATTTATGTGTTTTTTTTCAAGTCTGTGCTTTCATTGGAAATCAATTAACTTATTATATTATAATTTATTATACGTGTCACTGTCTTCAGTTATTCACCCAATCTGCATTATGCTATAGTGGGTTCAAGCTGAACTAGAAATAGGCTGCATCACTCACTTCGTGTTGATACCTCGCACTTTTGCAAGGTCGATCGATCGATCAACATCAATCGATCGATTACATTTTACATATATATCGATCCCAGTTCACTTTTTAAAATATGATTATTTTTAAATGAATTGCATGTTTATTCTTAAAACACCTAGTAACGCGATATTCTACTTAACAAACGTGTTCAACGTTCCAGTCAGTTGACTAGCGTATCATAAATTTCAACATTAAATTAAATCTTCACTTAGTAATGTTGGACATACAGTAACACAAGCTAATACTTGGCTTGCGTCACTTCGCGTAATCATGTGCGTTTAGTGGTATCCACTGTAGCTGCTCTCTACCCAGATGTATGAATTGGTACCCGGGAGGATGGGTACCTGGTTCCTAAGCATCGTGACTTTGTGCTCCTGTTGAACAGGCGACTGGTTGAAATATTTCCTAGGGAGTGGAAAATGTGTACTTTGTGTGCAGTAATGATTGCAATGTGTATCCGTTGACCGGGGTTATGATACCAGTGTAAAGAGTTTGCAACCAAAGATGATCACAAATGGTTGAATTAGACTACAAATATTGTGCAATGCCATATTTCCAGGTATAACATAATGTTGACCCTTTTTTTGTTGGTAGAAACTAGAAAGTGACATTTTAAAATGTTGTATTCTGTTTTTTTTTCGGGCCAGTAAAATTCTTGTCCTGGCCAGTAAAATTCGAAGAAAAAAAAATCTACTGTACTGGCCCGAACGGGCCAGTAAGAACAGGATTGAGTGTGGAGTCCTGGTAAAGCGCTATGATACTCGCGTGAATAGCGAGCGTTAATAGTATATAAATAATCGTTATTATGAATTACAACCGTCTAAGTGCGCTACATTACGAAGATCGATTACGAACCAATACTGTAATCGATTGTATTTTTAAATTAATCGAAGCTCATTCATTAGCGTAATTATTTAGTATATTTATAGTATTTTCATTTTAATATCATGTAATAATCCAATATTTCCAACTGGGCAATTTCTCATACGTTCCAAGCATGCAACAATCTGTATAATTATGTGCATCTGCAAGCAGTAACATAGAATCCTAGTAACGCTGTACAGTCTTCACATTTCCTTAACCTGTATCAAAACAATACTATTTTTATATATATCCACGTGCATTACTTGTTACTTTCGACAAGTCAAGACTAGTGAAGAAGAATTAAAGTCATCCGGCGTCTTCGGATTCGGTTAACTAGTCATTTCTTAGCCGACGCCGGACATCCGATTTCGCCGGAGGCATATTTTGGAGAGAGAGTAGAGCTATATTAGCTTCACTCTCTAAATACCCGCATGCTATCCGCACTTGATTAAAACTGTATTTTGATCTTGATGTGCATCATCATCGATGATTTATTGACAATATACAGAGTGGGTCCAAAAATAGGTACTCCAAGTTTAAAGGTCAACTATTTCAAAATTATATACTGTACATGTATTTCCATAACATACAAATGATATAGATGTAAAGGATAACTATTTAGCTTTCATTTGATACATTAGCTGAATCAGCAGTGCCACGCATGACCGGTGCAAAATTCACTTTATGCAAGTTTTGGCTAATCATTTGATTTCTTGAAATGAATGGTGTCATTTGAAGGAAAAAAAAACGCTTTTAACATGTGTTATTGTTTGTGTGAATGAATGAATCGTTTAATTGAATACATTTACTAATCATGCATGACTGAGTACATTGTCATTGAATATTTGCGCCGGTGGACATCCACCAGAATGAAATTTTGATGTTAATATCGGTCGTCAAAAATTGACAGTTGGATGGGAATTTGTGGAAGTGGTCAAGGGATCGGACAATTTTCTTTGATAAATAATTGGGATCATGTACCTTCAGATGATACATGAATATGGTCAGTACCTCAGTTGGAGGAACACATTGAGCGACAGGTGCGTGGAGTATTTAGACAGATCTGGTTGGTCCAAGACAGTGCATCTGTCAATCGTCTTTTCGCTCTGAGAGATAGACTACTGGAAGTCTTTGGGGGACATGCATGGAAAGGGTAATTATTGCGCCTAATTATGGAGTGGGATGGCCACCAATGTCCCCTGTTTTAACACATTGTGATTTATTTCTATTGGAACAATTAAGGAAAAAGGTGTTATCATCTCCTCCTCATGACCTGGATAATGTGTGGGCCACATTCGACACGAGATGAATGTTTTGAACACACAAAACAAACATCGACTTAAATCATGCAACATTTAAATTAAGTGTGGCGCCATTGATTTCAGGAATGTATTCATTGGTCAAACTTGCAAAAAGTGGGTTTCGGACCTGTCCTCTTTAACAACAAAGATCTCAGCAACGCGTGACACTGCTGATTCAGAAAAGGTATCAAATGAAAGCTGAATAGTTACTCTTTATAACTATATCACTTTTATGGTATGAAAATATATCATTTTGAAATTATTTACCTTTGAACTTGGAGTACCTTTTTTTTGACACACTCTGTATAATCCATGATTCAGACGTTTACCCTACCGTAAACCGGGGTGACTTTGGCCGCCGGGGTGACTTTTGCCACCCTGTGAGAAAAATGTATTTTCATTGAGGCTCCGTTACTTGAACAAATTTCTGAAAATATTTTTACATATTCTTATAGGCTAATGTATGAACATTATAAAAATTCATAACATTCTTTTATAACGGCTTGCCCTCTGTGCTTTTGTTGTTGTTTTTTGTATGAAAAATAAAGCGCATGATTGATATGGTGGTCAAACTTTTGAGTCTCTACAGAAAACGGAAAATGGAGAATCAAGAAAATATGTCAGATTGCGCTAACTTCATCGACCCTCCCTCTGATTTTTTCAAAATGGCCGTGGCAAAAGTCACCCCGGGCTATTTGCTGCAAGCTCGGGGTGACTTTGGCCAGAATAAAATTATTATGTTTTTGGTTACAGAGTTGTAAATAGGAGACAAAATGTAATGTAATTATTAGTTTATATTCGGCGCATATCAAGCAAACTCTAAAATCGCATCTAGGCTATTGCGCCTTCAAATATCACAAAAAAATGAAAAGGCATGCAATCATGAGGTTAACCCTAATAAGGCCGGGGGGCCATAATGCCCCCCCCCCCTCCAGGTTTTTGTTTTATTGCTCCAAAACGCGGTAAGATGACGCGCCGCTGCTTGGTGACTTTTTTCATTCAGGTCTTGCGCACATTTTAAAACAAAAATTTCGAAAATCAGACCTACCGTTACAAAGTCACGTGACCTTTTGTTTATGCATGTCAGCCCGAAAATTGCTCAATAGACCGCTTCTGTAATGTATGCAAATAATATGCGTATGACGTAAGACTCTCCGTTGCCAAGCTTAACAATAGTAAACTAGGTCCGGCAAGCTAAGCTTGCCGGAGCTTGCCGGACATAGTTACTATTGTTGAGCTTGCCAACGGGGAGTCTGACGGCATACGCATAATATTTGCATACATTACTACAGAAGCGGTCTATTTCGTGATGTGTGGAAATATCAATTTTCGTAAAATGAGGTATATCATTAGTTATTTGGTGTTGTTTACATTTTTTATGTTGGTTTTGTGGTTCAAAATAGTTAAATTATAATAAGAAATAAAATAAACAACAACAACAATAAAATACAATATAAGTTAAAAAATAAATAAAAAATACATAAGAAATTATCAAAACAATAGAAAACATAAGGAAGAACCTGGGTCTTCCAATTTTTTTTGTTGTATTATTATTCCAAATGCTCTAAAGGATATATGTAGTGAAAACCAGAGTTTAATTATGAAGAATATATGATTTATGGGTAAAAATAAGAATTTCATGACTTATTTGCATAAATTACCATAAATATGCAAATGAAAATTACCATTGTATTCTATACACTTCACTTATCATGCGTGAACATTTGTACGGCGATCGGCCGCTCCGCGGCCGAGATCTTAGGGGGGGGGGGGGGGGGGGGGCCATAATGCCCCCCCCCCCCCCCCCGGCCGTAGGAAGACCTCAAATAGCCCGGCCTATTTAGGGTTAAGTCTCATATTTCAGATTTGTATAAATTGTGCATTATGAATGCAGTGCGATCAGAAATATCATTTACTGTGGACAGAAGAATAGTTCCAATGACATTTGGTTTTCTACAGGGGTTATAGTTTGGTGTCCACTATAGGTAGGTTGGTTGCTATAGACAGGTGGTCACCGTCACTAGGTCTAAGACTGTACACACTTTACGCAGTTGTATGTTTTTGTCTTGGACCCGTTAGTATTTTGTCGAAGCTGTTCAAAGGCTCGACGGTCTTGTAACAAGGCTACCAATATACATATAGGGGGGTGATGTCACGACCGCTGGGACATGCACGTCACGTAACGTGGAAACCTAAGCATGATGACGACTGAAATGTTGTTTGTTCCATGTTCCGACCATGCAGGGAGCTGGTATGTCACCTCAATGGCCCCACGTACATGTTTACGTTGACCACTGACAAACACATTATCACATTAACTAGTAAGTGGTTTAGGTGATGGGGGAAGGGGGGTCAAGGCGATTTTCCCTTGTATGAATTCCTACCCAACATTTGGTATCTCTATCGAGAGAAGGAGTCGGGATACCTATACTCTAATGACGACTGAAATGTTGTTTGTTCCATGTTCCGACAAGAAGGCTGGTATGTCACCACCTCATTGGCCCCCGCGTACATGTTTACGTTGACCACTGACAAACACATTATCACATTAACCAGAGAGGTGGGTGTACTGTGTAATACAGGTGAATTGGGGGGGGGGGGGGGGGGGTTAGGGTCAAGGCGATTTTGGCAAGTTGGATGCAGTGAGAGAGATTACCCCCCCCCCCCCCCCCCCCCCCCCCCCCCCCCCACCCCCATGAGAACCCACGTCCCACTACTCCTACGGCAAGAGTGCTACCCGTTTGATTCTCTTGCCATTTTACCCTTATACCCCGTGGGCGTATGCCTATATCACATCTGAGATGTCTTGGTCTTTGGCCCTAGAACAGGGACAAGCGAATCTCGTTCGGCGATGAGCTTCAGTGGTTAAGATGGGTGGTATACGTACAGTTCACACGTACACCGATAAATCAGTCCTTCTCCTCGTTTGTTGTTTCACTCACCACTTCAGATTCAGATGGAGGGGGAATAGTATGACGTCATAATATAAAAGGAACCCCTCCTGAACGAGGCGGATGTTTCTAAGTCACAAGATGCTGCTCCGTACTGGACATGGTGTACAGCACTTTAAATCCATGCCCCACCCCTAGCGGATACCACATTATCCAGTGGTGCCACTGGGGGGGGGGGGGGGGGGGGGGGGGATTATCCTCATGTACGGATACCCTACCCCCAACACCCCTATACTATACAACCGTCTCTACATTACGAAGATCGATAGCAAAAATACTGTAATCGATTGTATTTTTGAATTCATCGAAGCTCATTCATTAGCGTAATTATTTAGTATTTATAGTATTTTCATTTTAATATCATGTAATAATTAAATATTCCAACTCGGCAATCAAAATGTCCAAGCATGCAACAATCTGTATGATTATGTGCATCTGCAATCAGTAACATAGAATCCTAGTAACGCTATACAGTCTTCACATTTCCTTAACCTGTATCAAAACAATACTATTTTATATATATGCACGTGCAAGGTTACTCTTTAAGTCAAGAAAACACGCCCCGGCGTCTTACGGATTCGGTTAACTAGTCATTTCTTAGCCGACGCCGGATATCCGATTTCGTCGGCCGGCAACACAAATAGCCTTATTTTGGAGAGAGAGTCGAGCTAGATTAGCTTCACTCTCTAATTATAAACTGTTATATTCCACATACTAAGAATCTTGTTCTACGATTGGTCAAAAGTTCATCACGTGATGAAACATAGTTTCGCCCATCATTGATGAGTGAAGAAAATTTCGTTACACTGTGTAGATATCTTGGGTGAAAGTGCGTTGCACTCACTAGATATTTGGTAGAGTACTATCTTCACCCGCGGTTGCATTGAATTGACTGTGAAAAACAGTCGAGTCGGCACCGTCTGCGCCGGGCGCGTCTATTTTATCCGTAACACTAATGCGTCAGTTTTCCTCAAAAACTCGTGAAAGCGCGCTGGTAAGCCTAGACTAGCTCGCGTGTGTTGATTTACACGCAAGCCTAGCCATTTTGTCATAAAATCATGGTTTCACACACCATGATGACTGTGAGTGTGATGTATCTACACCTAGATGACTTTTCCTAGCCGCATCGTCGTGGTCGTAGTCCACATCGAGATCGGCCACTAATTTATGGTCACCCCCTTGGACTTGTCTTAGCTATAGATCGATGTCACAGAGTCGCAGAGATTGATACATAGAAATTTACGTTACAGCAGCGGCGCTAGACTTGGCTTACCAGCGCGCTTTTAGCCGATTTGACGCGTATGCATCACGGAAAAAATAAACGCGCGCCGGGCATTAGTGGGCACTAGTTGAGGGCGCTTCAAGAAATAGTTAATTTGTGAGGTAATTAAAACAATCAAGTGTAGGAACACGTGAATTTAAAGATAACACAAACTTCATTTGATCCAAATCGGTTCAGCATGAGCTTAAATGTAAATATATATCCAATCTGAATACATATATCTATCTACCTATATATCCATATTTTATATACCTATCTATCTGTCCGTCCATCCATCTATCTATCTATCTATCTATCTATCTATCTATCTATCTATCTATCTATCTATCTATCTATCTATCTATCTATCTATCTATCTATCTATCTATCTATCTATCTATCTATCTATCTATCTATCTATCTATCTATCTATCTATCTATCTCTCTATCTACCAATTTTTTATATTACATATAATTTATAAGAAACTTACTTGTAACTCTAGTGGTTATTTCATATTCCAAATAAGAGCATGGAACCAGTTTTCCCTCTTGTTAAAACATGTTTACGATTGACGTCTTCGGATGTTAACTATCCACTGGAATGTTATAATTGTGTACGAAGTCATTGCAGTTAGTTAGCGAATATCACTTTGCATGTTCGTGCATTATGTTGCCATAATTTTGAAGGTACTCGGTCTCTGTTATACGGACCCCCCCCCGCCCGCTTACACAATTCTCAAACAATGGTCTCGGAAATTTGGCTGACGAAAACCCCGCACCCTTGAAACAATCCTAGGTACGCCACTGCATTAAGGTATTATTGCCGATCGAACAATTAATCTTTCTCAGTTTAAGGGTTTTTAGTTGCCCCGAGCAAGTTGGCTTATGTCAGCATGGTCTACTCTCAGTTGGTCTACAACTCATTTGGTCCACTTCCTGATGCATTTAACGCTAATTTCCCCCAACTCCAAACACAATCCCTAACCCAAAACGGAACCCTCGTTCACACCCCTAACCCTTATCATAGAGTACAGAAGCTATGCCGTCATAAACATCTTTTTTTAGAATTTTCAAATTTGAACTTCATTTTCCGAAAGAGTATACAAAATAATGTCCAAATACCGAAAATCAATGTAATATGTTAAAGGGACTTAGTAACATTGTCCAAATCCTCAAAATAACATTTTCATTCTAGCAGTTCCCTTATACCTTGTTGTATTCGTATTAACAATACAATCATGGAACAGGTTTCGGTTGTTCAAATTTCCCTTTCGTTACAAAAAAGATATGTACGATCGAAGTATTCAGACAAGAAAGACTCCGGGGGAGTTTTGAAACCGTGTACAAAGTGAGTGCAGTGAGTTAGTGAATATCACTTTGCATTTTCGCTCATTACTTGGCCATGCAATGTCCATTTGACTTAAAAATTTGCACACAATACCCTGTGGACATATGAGATAACAATATACATTTCATCAACCATTCATCACTTTTTGCACATGTCAACAAAGTTACTAGATCCCTTTAAGTATTGGCTGAGATATGCCCATCCAAATTAATTTCATTTCAATTTGCAATCAGAGTTATAGTGCTCTGGTTATAAAGTTATGAACCAGAGCACTATTTTTGAAATTTGAAAATTCTAAAAATAGATTTGTATTACGTCATAGCTTCTGTCATAGCCCCCGAATGTATAACTGTCGAGTAGACCAATGGGAATCGCCCAAATGACTTAATAAGGCCAATAGACCGCTTCTGTAATGTATGCAAATTGCAAATAATATGCGAATCACGTAAGACTTCCCGTTGGCAAGATTAACAATAATAACTAGGTCCGGCAAGCTAAGTTTGCCGGGGCTTGCCGGACCTAGTTACTATTGTTAAGCTTGCCAACGGGGAGTCTGACGTCATACGCATATTATTTGCATACATTACAGAAGCGGTCTATTGGCAAGTGTGTAGGAGGCTTTGGTTAGCAGCGCAGCGGCTAGACAGAAAATTCAATCTCGTTATCGGGAGGGGTCATTTAAATATTATGATGTCATACTATCCCTCCATCATGATCTGAAGTGGTGAGTGAACAAACGAGGAGAAGGACTGATTTATCGGTCTACGCAGTGGCTTGTCAGGGGGCAGGGGCCCGATTGCGGACCAGCGACATTTACCATGGTAATTAGCATCATTGGCGCTAACTAATCGATGTCAATATGCTAGAATTATATTACATATATATACATACCGCCCTTACTCATTCAACCGTAAAGGATTGCACAAGCTTATGTAGAGATCAGTGGAACTGGGTCTCGATCGGCCACTGGTCCCCTGGTCCAGGCCCAGGTCTGAATCTGAGTTTATGAGTTTGGAGGGTACAGCTATGACAGCTAGACCCTCTTTCCAAAATCTAACTACTACTATGCTAGTTAATAGTAGACAGTCTGCCCACGACGCCGTGTCGGCTAACTAGTGACTAGAGCGACGTCATGGTTTCAATTCAACAAGAAACGGTGTTTGAAAAGACAATATATAAGATACTGATAGTCAAATATAAGTTATTCCAACGTGGAAGGGCGCTTTCAGTGTCTAGTGCGGATGTACGAGGGGCGTTCAATAAGTTCATAGCCCAACCTTGAAGGAGTCAAGGTGCAACATCGATTAATATATACAGGTGTTCTTTCATCCATATAATACTTATGTACAGCCAAGAGCTTTTCGGCATTTTTCCTGAGGGCCTCAAGGGCCTCCTTGAAGATGTCTCTTAAAGACCTCTCAAAAACCTACTTATTGGCAGATTTTGTCTCATTATCCTCATGAAAACCACAATCTTGGGATTGTTTCTTCATATGTCAGAAGAGATCTAACGATACCAGGTTTGGGGGATAAGGAGGAATCATCAACAAACCAATCCAGCAGTTATTAGCTTTTCAAAAGTCACCTGGCTCTTGTGAGCAGGCACATTGTCCTCGAGCAGCATAATCTCTCATCAACTTGCATTGCTCCATTTTCCAACATTTTCCAAGTGACTTTTAATGAACATTGCATCAATAAAAGCCTGTCTAGATCAGAAACAGAATACAACTGACCTGGCATTGCACCACTGACCATGTGAAGGATGCAACATTTCATACACACCATTAGGTAACCCAACTTCCTGCTCCTTCATGGTTGGGCTATGAACTTATTGAACGCCCCTCGTATGTGGCAAAGCTTGTCGAATTAATTGTACAGGTGGTAACATTTCTGAGCAGGATACTATTGCACGTTGCGATGATTTGAGAAAAAAAAAACTACATTACGTTCATAAAGGATTGGTTTCAGGTTGGGAAAAGTTCGATCGATCAACATAAGATGTAATCGATCACAGTTTGGTGTTGATCAATAGTCGTCAGATTCTTAAAAAAAAAAATCAAAAGCATTCTCAAAGCAAGTTAAAGGTAGTTCAGATTCGTCAAATCAGATGCGCGGCGCCATCTTGCGTACGCGTTGCGCACGGTGCGTAATGCACGTTAGCTCAGTGGCATGCGGTGCGCGCAAACTAGCCTAGTTCAAAATGGCGACCCCACGCTTGATTTATAAGTACAAAATACAAAATAATACATGTGATGTCAACAACGTAATATACATCAAATCAATTGTACATCTCTCCATTTATCAAGAAATAACACAAATTTTTCTCGTTTTAAATAAATTATTCGTTCAAGCTCGTAATAATATTTCAACTGTTTCTTAAATAATTCAAAAGGTAATCTACCATGTTTACACTTTGTAAAGAATATATAATATTTTGCGTATAAAATAACAAAATTCAAGTGACAGAAATTACCTCCAGAAATTCCAAATTGATGTATTCATAGTCGATATAATTTGGTCATTTAAAGTATGTTCTTGAAATTGTAATATAAATTGATTTGTTACAGGGCAATCCCAGAACAAATGTGCGATTGATTCAACACTATTTAAACAAAAATCACATTGATCAGAATCGAATAAGCCTACCAATTTCAAATATTTAACTACCCCAAGAATATTATGTAATATTTTAAACTGAAAGTAACGTAATTTTGTTGATACTGCCTGCATATTCAAAGGGAACACTATTATGGTGCTATACAAACAAAATAATGATGGCTTTTTACATTATTCAGCTATCTTCATAGTCAAAAGGCAATTTTGCAAAAAATCAGAAATGTACATATGAAATATACATAAGCCATCATTAATCTGTTTATCTACAAACAATGAATAATTCCTCCAAATTTCATTGAAGGAACTAGATAATACAACGTACTTTTGCACTTATTCCATAGTTGAAGACTTGTAAACTAGGTCTGCCGGAAAAAAACTCCATGAAAATAAACACTGTAGAGATTTTTGGCTAATTTTCTGATGCCAAATCTCACTTAGCAGCCAGTTTACGCCCCGCCTACATTTAGGGTCCAAAGTCTGCAGCGTGGTTGCTATTCTTGTTGTATTCTTATCAACAACAAAATCATGGGACAGGTTTCGGTTTTTTCAAATTTCCCTTTCGTTAAAAAGATATTTACGATTGAAATGTTCAGATGTCAAATTATCCAACGGATCATCAGAACCTAACCGTGTTCAAAGTGAGTGCAAGTCACTTTGAAATATTCACACAACACCTAGTGGGACATATCTTGGAGGGTATAGCTATGACAGCTATGTCCTCCTTCCAAAATCTAGCTACCTCGGGTAGCTAGTCCCACGATGCCGGTGTCGGCTAAATAGTGACTAGAACCGGGCGTCATGCGAACATATTTTGTCAAATATATATGGTGTTTGAAAAGTTCATATATGAAATACTGATAGTCAAATATAAGTTAATCCAATGTGTAAGGGCTCTTTCAGTGTCTCTACATAACTATGTTTATAGTGCGGATGTATGTGGCAAGCCTGTCAAATTAATTGTACAGGTGGTAACATTTCTGAGCAGAATAGTATTGCACGTTTCGATGATTTGAGAAAAAAAAAAAACTACATTACGTTCATAAATGATTGGTTTCTGGTTGGGAAAACGTCGATCGATCAAGATAAGATGTAATCGATCCCAATTTGGTGTTGATCGATATGAGTAGTCATATTCTAGCAGGCTGTCATTTCCTTATTTTCCTTTTTTTCTTCACCAACTCTTCCCTTCCTTATTCCTTCTATCTTCCACCATTAACGGAATCGTACAATTTTTTGTCAAACTGAATTTTAATAACTAAATCCTGCAACCTAACATTATAAACTAAGATATACAAACTAATACATGTAGTTATAATCACACCATGCTCGAAAGGTATACAAATTCCAACTACTAGTAAGGAAAAAGCCTGCTATCATTCAAATTATAGCCGTTAAAACGCACAAGGGCGCTGTATACAAACGCATTGGTTTCAACCATTTAAAAAAAATGTGCTTGATATGTTTTGTAATAATGATTATTAAAGGGAAATGCAAGTAGTGGGAAATAACTTTATTGACCAAACTAATTGATTAGTATTGTTGAAATAGCATAAAAAGGGGCGTGTGTGGAAAAATCCGAACCTTGGTATTGTTGAGTGCATAAATGTAATTTAAAACGTTTATGAAAGCCGCTGACATTGAGCCTAAATTCACCGTCAGTTTGGCCCGTCTGCGCTGCCCACATAGATACGCTCATTCGAGCGATACGCTCGTGCGAATTACCATGTGCGCATTTGCCATAGGATTAACACGCATCACACGAGGCTGTATATCAACATACAACCATCGGCGAGATATCAATCCACAGTAGATAGCTTTATAATTTACCAAATATATCAATTAGTAGGCGGTTTCCAGGCCAAATTTGTATCATCCCGTATTAGTAAAAACATATTATTTCACATGATTGGTAATAAGAGTGTACATTTCATTTTGTTTTGTGTGTGGTGCGTTTCCCACTACTGGCATTTCCCTTTAAATAGAGAGATCATCGACAGCTGTCTCAAACCTCTTTTGTAAATTTTTGAAAATTGCAAGCATTTCATATTTTTCTCAAAGGCTGGTTCAAAATTAGCGATTTATTGTGGGCCGCATAATAATTACAAATGGTTATATTTAATTTAATGGATATTGCAGGCGTATCTGGGCCGATTTTATATCAGTCATTAAATTTGTGTGCACTCCCAAATTTTACACTCAGTTTTTCATTACCTCGCAAACAAAATCTTGAAGCGCCCTCTATACCAAATTGAACTACCCTTTATAATAATTTCTAGTGAGGAACTAAGCTAGCTAAGCTATATACTTGAGGTTATAATTGATGCTAGAGTGGTGTCTGTTTGGAGAGACTAAGGCAGGCTGTCATTTTATATTTTCCTTATTTTCTTCTTTTCATCCAACCCACCTCCTCCCTTCCTTATTCATGTTCTCTTCCTCCTATTCGTATTTCCTCTAAGGCCCGGCGCAGACAGAGCCGACTCGACCCGATCCGACTGGTTTTCAGTCAGGCTAGAGTCAGATTCGCTCAGTCGGAGCCGATCCAACATGTTGATTCGGCCTCGAATGACCTCCATCTGGCTCTTGACTGGCAAAACCGGAGTCCTGAGGCAACGTATACTGAGTTAATCAGGCTGAAAACCAGTCGGATCGGGTCGAGTCGGGTCTGTCTGCGCCGGGATTAAGGCTCCTCGGTCCTATTTCATTATCCATTAATCATTTCTAGTAAGGAACTGGGCTAGAGTGGGGGTTCTGTTTGACGAGAATCTGGCAGGCTGTCATGTTGTTATTTTCCTTTTTTAAATTTTCTCCATCCCACCCCCTCCCTTCCTTATTCATGTTCTCTTCCGCCAATTCGTATTTCCTCTAAGGCTCCGTGGTCCTATTTCATTATCCATTAATCATTTCTAGTAAGGAACTGGACTAGAGTGGGGGTTCTGTTTGACGAGGATCTGGCAAGCTGTCATGTTGTGATTTTCCTCTTTTTTATTTTCTCCATCCAACCTCCTCCCTTCCTTATTCATGTTCTCTTCGACCAATTAGTATTTCCTCTAAGGCTCCTCGGTCTTATTTCATTGTCCATTAAAGGGGTAGTACAGTTTTGGTAAGGCTCAACTTTAGTAACCAAACATGGACAGTAACATTATAAAACTAATAGTTTTAACTCCACCATGCTCGAAAGGTATACAAAATTACAAACGACTAAGTAAAAAGCCCGTTATCATTATAAAAAAGAGCCATTAAAACTCAAGAGGGCGCTCTCTAAAAAGGCATTGGTTTCAACCATTTTTCATACAAAATTATGCATGTGATGTTTTATTGAAATAATGATTAAATATAGAGATCATCAACAACTAGAGATCATCAACAACTATTTAAAAAAACGCTTTTGAACATTTTTGAAAAAGTGAAAGCATTTTAAAAATTTTTTTTGAAAAAAATCATCTTATTATTTGGGCCCCAAATAATTATAAGATCGGATATATTTATTTATATTTCAGCCGTTTCTGGACCGATTTTGTCCAAATAAAGTTTAATCTGCCATTAAAATAGCATGTTCTCTCAAATTCGACACTCAGTTTTTCATTACCTCACAAACAAAATTGTGATTTGCAGAGCCCTCTCTACCAAATCTGAACTTCCCCTTTAATCAATTAATGTGTCCAAGAAGTAAACAACGAAGAGAGATTCATAAATCCCCTTAAATTTTACTCGATGGCTAGTTCATTAGGAGAGTGGCGCAGCCTGCACCACTTTCCTTTCAAAATTGGGTTACTAAGCGTAACCAAGCTATGTAGTCCCATACGTTAAATCCGGTGTCGGCTATGTAGTGACTAGAACCGGTGTACTGTATGTGTACCGTTAAGCAATCAGTAAAAGATCATATATAAAATACTGATGGTGAATCATAGGTTAGTAATACAATGTGGAAGGGCGCTTTTAGTATCGATACGGAACAATGTGTATAGCAGGGTTGTACACGGTAAAGTTGTGAAGTAATTACAACATTGAATTACTTTTCTGTGTAGAAAACTGCATGCTTCGACGTTTTAAGAATGAAAATACAATTAATTTATAAATATCTGGTTTTACATGGGAGAAAATACTTCAATCGATCAAGTGTAGATATAATCGATTGAACATTCGACGTTGAACGATCAATGTAAAGTTGAGAACATTGCATATTACCATTTCTCTCCCTCTCCTTTTCATTCCTCATTTCTTAACGCGAACAATCAGACACTGATTTTCTCTGTTTGCACATTTGGACCAATCAAGTTCAAGTTCAAGTTCGTCTTTATTAATTTCAATCATAAAACAATAACATTAAATATATAATACAAGTCATGTATCAATCGATCATATAGATAAATACAGATACATATTGAAATAGGCTACAAAAAAGTAATATACTTGTAAGCAGTAGCCCCCTTCTAGATACAAATAATATGATTTTACACATTTGATACACAGTATACAGCGTACATTAAAAACCTATAATTACTATATACACACACACGATGCACACATTGCATCTGTGCATTTAGTCACATGATCTGACTATACCATTAATTAATATTCATGTTGGTAAATAGCGTTGAAAAATGACGCTGCAGTTCAGCTTTTAGCTGTGAATGTGACATTGTTGTTGAATAAATACCATTATTATTAATTGCAACTTTACAATTGATTGCATGTCACTCTGCAACAGTGTTCCGTCCTTTATAGGGTCAAACATTTTTGGGGGGTGTCTCTGCAGGTCATATTTCTTGACAGATTATCTACAAATGGATGTTGCTGCCCTCGTTGTTCCGTCCTTCATAGGGTCAAAGGTCATATGTCTTTTGTGCGCTCTAAACTGCCAAATTTATTCATGGATTTCTTTCAGATTTTGTATGGAGGTGTGTCTTATTCAAATCTACACATTGTAAGTGTTTGGTGATGCTGCCACATGTGTTCCGTCTGTTACAGGGTCAAAGGTCATATTTTGGTGGCTGTCTTGTGTGCCTCTGCAGGCTCTGCAGGTCATGTTTCTCCTTCGAACATAAGGATGACGCAAAAATCGCTGCCAGTGCTGGGGATACATTCGCATTGCGCGGCAATGGACATTTCTAGTTATGGATTGGTATCAATCGAAAAAATGGAACTTGTAACTTCGTTGACATGTGCAAAAATAGCAATCTGTTGATAATGTTATGTTTTTGTGATCTGATATGTCCACTACTAAGTGATGTGTGGAAATGCCATGGTAAATAAAATGTCATATGACCATAAATCGGCGAAAATGCAAAGCGATATTCGCTTACTCATTGCGCTAACTTTGTACACGGTTATAATTAAAATCCAAACACTTCAATCGTAAATAACTAACTTTAGATAAGAAAACCGAAAGCTGTTCCGTGCTTATATTAGTAATACGAATACAATATATAAGAGAAACACTAGCGATCTGCAACAGATGTGTGGATTTGTACAATGTTACTAGATCCCTTTAATTCTATTTCAACAATACTGATCACATTGTTTGACTACGAAATAAACAGTCAGTTTAAATTTTCCGGTGAGTCTTCAATCCTACATATCTAACAAAAGAAACATTCGGTTAACCGAAACATGTTACATGCTTTTTTTGTTTTGTTAAAGGGGTAGTTTAGTTTTGGTAGAGAGGGCGCTGCACGTCACATTTTTTTGTGAGGTAACGAAAAACCGAGTGTCGAATTTGAGAGAACATGCAATTTTAATGGCAGAATAAACTTTATTTGGTCAAAATCGACCCAGAAATGGCTGAAATATCAATAAATATATCTGATCTTATAATTATTTGGGACCCAAATAATTAGATGATTTTTTCAAAAAAATAAAAAAGCTTGCACTTTTTTTAAAATGTTCAAAAGCGTTTTTTATATATTTGTTGATGATCTCTCTATATAATCATTATTTCAATAAAACATCACATGCATAATTTTGTATGAAAAATGGTTGAAACTAATGCCTTTTTAAAAAGCGCCCTCTTGTGTTTTAATGGCTCTTTTTGAATGATAACAGGCTTTTTACTTAGTAGTTTGTAATGTTGTATACCTTTCGAGCATGGTGGAGTTATAACTATTAGTTTATAATGTTACTGTCCAGGTTTGGTGACTAAAGTTCAGCCTTACCCAAACTGTACTACCCCTTAAACACAAATACAACGTGGTATGAAATACGGCTGTAAATCGATTTGTTGATTTGGGCAATGTTAGATTGGTCCGTGTATTCTTTCTGCAGCAATATTAATCAATTAAAGGGGTAGTGCAGTTTTGGTGAGGCTGAACTTTAGTAACCAAACCTGGACAGTAACATAAACTAATAGTTATAACTCCACCATGCTCGAAAGGTATACAAAGTTACAAACGACTAAGTACAAAGCCCGTTATCGTTCAAAAGAGCCATTAAAACACAAGAGGGCGCTTTCTAAAAAGGCATTGGTTTCAACAATTTTTCGTACAAAATTATGCATGTGATGTGTTATTGAAATAATGATTAAATAGAGAGATCATCAACAACTATTTAAAAAACGCTTTTGAACATTTTTGAAAAAGTGCAAGCATTTTTTTAATTTTTTGAAAAAAATCATCTAATTATTTAGGCCCAAAATAATTATAAGATCAGATATATTTATTTAATTCAGCCGTTCAGCCGTTTCTGGGTCGATTTTGACCAATTAAAGTTTATTCTGCCATTAAAATTGCATGTTCTCTCAAATTCGACACTCAGTTTTGCATTACCTCACACAAAATTGTGATGTGCAGCGCCCTCTCTACCAAAACTTAACTACTCCTTTAAATTAATTTGGCCAAGAAGTAAACAACAAAGCAAACTTTCATTTATCCCCCCACAAATTTCCTTTCATCGCTCTCAGTATTTAGGAGAGTGACGCCATGCCAGCAGCCACTCTCCTTCCAAAATAATGCTACTATGCGGTAGCGCTAGTCCCATACATTCATCCGGTGTCGGCTACGTAGTGACAAGTGCCGGTTTTATGTATGTGTACCCGACCGCCAGATGTCCAGTAAAAGATGATATACAAAATACTGATGGTGAATTATAGGTTAGTAATACGATTTGGAAGGGCGCTTTTAGTATCAATACGGAACGATGTTTATAGCATGGATGTACACGGCAGATCTGTGAAGTAATTACAACATTAAATTAATTTTCTGTGTAGAAAACTGCATATTTCGACGTTTTAAGAATGGAAATACAATTAATTTATAAATACTTGGATACTTCAATTGATGAAGTGTAGATATAATCGATTGAACATTCGACATTGATCGATCAAAGTAAAGTCGAGAACATTGTACATTACCATTTCCCTCCCCTCCTTTATAACAACATCTAATTACGTTCCTATGTAGAAAACTGCATGCATATTGGTTTTAAGAATGAAAATACAATTAATGTATAACTACTTGGTTTCTATATGGAAAAAAAACTTCGATCGATCAAGTGTAGGTATAATCGATTGCACATTTGACATTGATCGATCAAAATAAAGTCGAGAACAAATCATTATTTGTTCTCGACTTTACTTGCATATTACCACTGTCACAGCCGGTAAGGATTGTGATTGACTTGTTTGTCTGGTGGGGCAAAACTAAACAAATTAATTACTGAACTCAAACAAAATAACACATAACACTTCGATTCAGGGAAATAACTTTTATTTCCTTAACATTTGCAAGGTAACAGTGGGTTAATGCATATACAAAATCATCAATTGAATTTACATTGCATGAGAGTAGGAGTCAATTTATGTGAACTCATCAACAAAGATTGTTTCAATTATGACGTCAAGTGACTGGAGTTATATGAACTAAGTGTAATCAGCGTCGTTTAAATTAGAGAGTTTAATTAGTTCCTCGCTACTTTACGCGAAACCTGGGAATCGTCGTCACACGCGCGTTGTCTTGCGTAGTCTACGCTGTCGGACGTCGGACGCGAGTTGCTTCCCGACCTCTGCCGATGTCGACCATGTTAACGCGGGACGAACCGTTGTGCGCGTACGAAGCTTGACGAGCCCGCGACTGTCCAATGCGAACCCTGCGTGATCCTGGTGAACCCGGCTAAGCCGTCGGCGAACCCTGTTGAACCGCATGGGAACCTTGTTGAACCGTGCGAGAACCTGTTGAGCCGTAGGTCAACCGTAGGTCAACCGTAAGTCAACCGTAAGTCAACCGTAAGTCAACCGTAAGTCAACCGCCATCTACAAAATAGATCGGTATAAAAGACCGAAGCATAAAACAACTGCTCTATGCTTTTACATATTTATCCGGAGCACAGCACAATTCATAATTCACACCGAGAATAGAATTATAAATATGATGCATCATTTTACACATTGGATAAGTAATTAAACAAGAGATGTAATATTTCCTGAATATCAGTTTCTTCATATATGTTTAAAATAAAGAACAATTATATTAACATGTTTCTGTATTAATATTTGAAACATCAACTATTTAACACATCTCTTATTGAACCAAAATATACTCTCACATGCTTCATCATTCATAATCAATTTCTAAACATAATTATAGCATTCGCTATTACTGGTTCCATTTAGGGTTTCAGTTATCACATAATTATTTATCTTCTTTTCTCAACTCGCATTCTAGTGTAGCAAAATGCAACAAACATTTCATTTTGTATAATATTTTACAGTTAGATAAATAAGAAACAAATTATCCACTTACAGTTTGACTGTCGAAACAAGCGTGAGTGTCTGGTCCAGGCATATCATGGTGGCTGGTGACTGTAGAAAACTAGTGGCCGCGCCTATTTAAAATGGCCGCCAAATATCACATTGCCGCCTATGCGTACTACCATAAAACACACTAAATTAAGACTTTGCAAGAGCTAGACAAATCCATGTCCTTGCTCTGCGACTTCTGATCTTCAAGTAACGCTAATATGTCCCCAGGCCCATTAATTACCACGCCCCTCATAGCAAGGACGAACAACTATCTAAATTAGCATATCTATTATATTTCCCCTTACAAGACCAACCCCTATCTGGGTAGCAACAGTATACAATGACTTAGGAATGAGCAAAATTTACCAAATAGCCATTAAATCAAATACCAACTATTTCATGAAAAGGGTTTCTCTCCCTCAGCAACAAGAAACTTAGAAGTTGTAACCCGGTAACCAACGAACAAAAGAATCACCATGCCTCACTGCATGGATGAATCAGGGAACTCAAAAGAGGACACATCACTTGTGTGCGTTCAACTGGCCTGGGTTTCTGGCCTGAATAGATACTTCAATAACAAAAGAAGAACTAATCCCATGACATGTGCCCTAAAGAGTGATCAATGTTTACAAACATCTAAAAGTTTGAAATGACTTGTAACAACCACTTCCTTCATCTTTCTTCCTTATTTCTCTCCCTCTCCCTCCGTTTCATTCCTCATTTCTTCACGCGCACGATCGGGATAGAATCTGACTTTGATTTTCTCTGTTTTCACTTATTCGTATTCCTTTTCTATGAAACTATCACATTATACTGTATCACTCTCAATAATCTTACAATAAAATTGCTATATGATTGAAGTCCCTGTTGCAGAAAATGTTATATTCATCACCTTATTGCACATTAAAAAAAGAAGAACATATGCGCATTTTATTCACATGATCTGACTTATATTAATTGCAACTTTACAACTGATTGCATTTCACAGAAAACAAAATTATCAACCATTGCCTGTTTGTCCAAATGTCAACAAAGTTACTATTCTTCACTAATTACTAATTCTTTATACCTATCCATAATTATGGGTAGCCTACGGATGGTAGATTAAATTGAAATAAGGAGCCTTTTAGAAAAGACGAATTGGAGGAAGAGATAATCTATACGGAAAGGAAGAGGTGTGATGAAGAAGAGAAGAAAGAAAAAAAAGAAATGGCAGCCTGCCAAATTCACTACTTTGATCGATCAATACCAAACATTCAATCGATCACATCTATTCTTGATCGATCGAGAGAAAAAATAAAAATAAAAACAAGTATTTATATAAATTAATTGTATTTTCTTTCTTAACACATCGAAACATGTACAATTCTACACATAAATGATAGTAAATTCAAAAGTCATTTTCAACAATTGTCCATGTGCAACCACACTATCAATTTCGATTCGAAGTAACACCAAAAGCGTCCTTCCAACCTATAATGAATCGTCAGTATTTTATTATAATACTATGCTGAGTTAATAATACTGTTATCACATATAACGAAACGGTTCTAGTCACTATTTAGCCGACGCCGTGGACGTACATGTGGGACTAAATCAAGCTACGGACATGTAGCTTAATTTTGAAAGAAGAGTCACTGTACGTGCTCTTCAATATGTCGATATCAAAAAGCAGATTTATTACACCAGGATCTCAAGTGACTCTAGTCGAATGTATCACATACAGTCAAACCTGTACTAGCGGCCACCTGTCTATAGCGACCATAGTTGGACTTCAACATTATGTAAAGACCCTTGTTACGTTGCAAAATTATTAAACGATTTTTTTTTTTAACAGGTCTGTAATTTTGATTTTTTTAAATCGTTTTTCCTTTTATCAAAGAGACTTCAAAGTTTATATTGACACATACAGTGTAACCAAGAATTATTTGGACACCTTGAAAAATCACTTTAATTTAAATGATGCTAGAACAAATTTTGAAGAAAATGTTTGGTAAAAAGCTGCCTAAAATGCATTGTATGTGTTTATTAGATGCTGCTTTGTTGAAATCAAGATAAAATATAAGACCATTTTTTAAAAATTATCAAAATAGTTAGTTTCCTATTTTTCAGGGTGTCCAAATAATTGTTGCGTACACTGTAGTTATTCGTATTTGGGCTCTTGAATTTGTTTATTTCCGAAGCTACAAATGGCTTTCCATAATTTCTAAGACTTGGTAGTTGGGATCTTTAATTTAACGTGAAATACCCCCTGGTCACAATGGACCTACGAAGGGCTCACGGCGAAAATGTAGGGATTTTGTGGCTTGTTTTGCGATGTTGTACGACAGTCCTACCAAGAAATGGGTTGAAATAAGGACTAACCCAATTTTATGCAACGACAGATCCACGAAATGTTTGTCTTAGACTGGTGTCGTGATAACATAAAATCAGTATTATTAATTGCAACTTTACAATTTATTGCATGTCACTCTGCAACAGAAAACAAAATTATCGAACATGTACCAGTTTATCCACATGTCATCAAAGTTCCTATCATAATAATAATAATAATAATAATAATAATAGTAATAATAATAATAATAATAATAATAATAATAAAACAGTTCCTATATAGCGCATAGTATATGATCCTTATAATTCTTGTTTACCAATTCATAATTATGGGTAGCCTACGGGCGATATATTAAATTAAACTGAGGAGCCTCAAAGCAAATACGAATTGGAGGAACAGATAATGAATACAGAAGAATAGAAGAAGAAAAAAAAGGAAATGGCAGTCGGCCAGATTCACTACTATGATCGATCAATACCTAACATTCAATCGATTACATCTATTCTTGATCGATCGAACAAATAAAAAACTAAAGCAACCAAGTATTTATATGAATTACTTGTATTTTCTGTCTTACCACATCGGAACATGCAATAGTCTACACAAACATGATTCTAAATTTAAACGTCATTTTCAACAATTGTCCATGCACATCCACACTTATCAATTTCGATTCAAAGTAACACCAAAAGCTGCTTTCCAACCTATAATGAATCATCAGTGTTTTATATTATATTTCGCTGAGCAATTGTAAATTTATACACATACGTATATCCGGTTCTAGTCACTATTTAGCCGACGCCGTAATTGGTATGTGGGACTGTGATTAGCTACCATAAGTAGCCAAATTTTGGAAGGAGAGCCACTGAAGGCTCTTCAATATGTCGATATGCAAAAGCAGATTTTTCCACCAGGATTTCAAGTGACTCAAGTCGAACGTATCACATAGTTGGACTTCAAAATTATGTAAAGACCCTTGTAACGTTGCAAAACTATTAAACGATTTTTTTTTTTAAACAGGTGTATAATTTTTGATAAAAATCGTTTTTCCTTTTGTCAAAGAGACTTAAAAGTTATTGATGTGAAAAGTCGGCTCTTCAATATGTCGATATCAAAAAGCAGCTTTGTACAACAGTCTTACGTATCACGTAGTTGGACTTCAAAATTATCTAAACACCCTTGTTTATACGTTGCAAAATTATTAAACTAGTTTTTTTTTTAACAGGTGTATAATTGTTGATAAAAATAGTTTTTCCTTTTGTCAAAGAGACTTCAAGGTTATTGATGTGTAATTTTGTGAAAAGTCGTAACAGTACTTATTTGTATTTGGGCTCTTGAATTTGTTTATTTCCGAAGCTACAAATGGCTTTCCATAATTTCTAAGACTTGGTAGTTGGGATCTTTAATTAACGTGAAACTCCCCCTGTGGCCGAGAGCACGATCATGACCCAGGACCAGCCCTAGTTCCACGGATCTCTAGATATGCTTACACGGGGGAATGAGTGAGGGCGGTATGTGTGCTCTGCTACGTTCTGTCGATGTGTATGCAATTCTAGCATATTGACATCGATGAGCCAATGATGCTAATTACCTTGGTAAATATCGCTGGTCCGTAATCGGGCTCCTGCCTCCCGGTCACAATGGACCTACGAAGGGCTCACGACGAAAATGTAGGGATTTTGTGGCTTGTTTTGCGATGTTGTACAGTTGACAGTCGTACCAAGAAATGGGTGTCGTGCGACGAAAAATCTGCCGTGGCTTGAAATAAGGAGTAACCCAATGTTATGCAACGACAGATCCACGAAATGTTTATCTTAAGCCCGGCGCAGACCAAGCCGACTCGACCGGATCCGACTGGTTTTCAGTCAGGCTCGAGTCAGTTTCGCTCAGTCGGAGCCGATCCAATATGTTGAATCGGCTTCGAGTGACCTCCAGACTGACCCTTGACTGGAAAAACTGGAGTCCTGAGGCAGCGCATACTGACTTAATCAGGCTGAAAACCAGTCGGATGGGGGCGAGTCGGCTCTGTCTGCGCGGGCATAAGACTGTTGGTGTCGTGATAACATAAAATCGTACGACATTCGTACGAAAAGCGACAAGTTGTGGATTCCCAAAATGGGTGTCGTACGATAGACCTGCGACATTTTCTGACTTATCTTTCTGTTCCTGCCTTTGAAGCATCTACGATTTAATTTTGACCACTTCAACGACAACTCTAGTTTCGAACAAATGTTCACCACGACAGAAAAAATGTACATTTCGTACCAACGACAAAATCATCGTGGGCTTGACAGCTGACACATGCCTGTGTTCAATACCACACAGAATAGATAATTTATATGGCGTCAAATGCATGTTTGTCATTGAGGAAATCATTTTCTATCTGCGTTCAGTTTCAGAAGGAAAAAAAAATCATAACTAGCATCACTTTTTTTGTTACACCAGGGTGGTGAATTGCAGCATCTGGTGCACATGGGTAAATGATCAATATTTATCCAATTATCATATGAGGTTAATCACACTATATTTCTGCACAATCGATGTGTTTGCAAGGTGTCGTATAGTCAATTCACACTCGACATTGTATGATCTCCAAATTCCCCGGAGTTCGGTGTGAACCATGAGTGTTGGGTATCTCGAGACCAGTCTCGAGATCGCCATCAGTAATCTCGATCTTGTTCTTGATCTCGGATATTTCTGATCTTGATCTCAGAGGTTCTGATCTCGATCTTGAGCTGCGGATCTTGGTCTTGATCTTGATCTCGGACTGTCTGATCTATCTTGATCTCGAGACCAGTCTCGAGATCGGCATCAGTAATCTCGATCTTGTTCTTGATCTCGGACATTTCTGATCTTGATCTCAGAGTTTCTGATCTCGATCTTGAGCTGCGGATCTTGGTCTTGATCTTGATCTCAGACTGTCTGATCCTGATCTTGATCTCGGACCCTCTGGTCTTGGACCCAACACTAGTATGAACCCTTCAGAAATCTGAGTGTCAAATCAGTGGAATGTTTAGGGATACCCCGATTCTCTGGAGTCCGGTGTGAACCCGCCAGAGACGACCCCCAGCGTCAAATCAGTGGAATGTTTGGGGATACCCCGATTCTCGGGAGTTCGGTGTGAACCCGCCATAGACGACCCCATCAGCGTCAAATCAGTGGAATGTTGGGGATCTTCTAATTCTCGTGAGTTCGGTGTAAACCCTCCTGAGACGACTCCGGTGTAAAATCAGTAAAATGTTGGGGGATCCCCCAATTCTTGGGAGTTCGATGTAAACGCGTTGCATTACATCCGCCAGCTGGGTAAACTGCACGCACCTGTAGCCTTCAATCATGTCAACTCGACATTCAGTTGTACCTCTCAACTTACTGCTATAAAAAGTGACACGACAATTGTACTCCATTATGCTATATACTGCTGTAATTTGGATTGATTATTATACCTCTCAACTTCACGAAAAAGTTACGTTACAAATTTTAGGTCATATAATTCTGCTCTTTATATTCACTGGATAATTTGCACTTGGAGTCAACGTAAACGTGTTTTCTTCATCTCGACATTCATTTGTAATCCTCAACTTGCTTTCGTGAAAGTTACATGGTGAACTGTATAGGTCTGTATTATCACATTGCTCTATTATTTCCACTAAATACTTTTTTCAACATAAAAGCGTTTCCTTCGTTTCTACATTCGTTTGTATACTTCTCAATTTGCATAAAACTTGCATGAGAAATTGTAGGCCTGTATCATTCTACTCTTTATTTCCACTGGATATTTGTACTTTGAGGCAACATATAGGCGTTTCCTCCAATAGGACTTTAATTTTTTACTTCTCAACTTGCTTTTATGAAAGTTACATGGTGAATTGTTGGCTGTTATTTCCACTGGATATTTGCACGTCTCAACTTCACATAAAAGTAGTGTTCCGCTATATATTGTAAGTCATATAATTCTGCTCTGTATTTCAATTGGAATTTGTACTTTGAGTCAACCTAAATGTGTTTTCTTCAACTCGACATTCATTGTTTGTATTTCTCAATTTGAATCAAACTTGCATGATAAATTACAGGCCTATATAATTCTGCTCTTTATTTCCACTGGATTATTTTGTACTTTGAGGCAACGTAATTAGGTGTGCATCCTCCAACTCGACATTCATTATTTTGTATTTCTCAAATTGCGTTCCTAAAAAATACGTGGTGAATTCAATTTGTTGGCCTGTATTTTATTATGCTTTTATTTCCACTGGATATTTGCACTTCTCAACTTTACTTTGAATCAACATAAAGGCATTTTCTTCAACTCGACATTCATCGTTTGCACTTCTCAACTTGCTTTCGTGAAAGTTACACGGTGAATTGTACGCCTGTATCATTATGCTGTTAACCACTGTATATTTGTACTTTGAGTCAACATGAAGGTGTTTCGTACTAATTCGACATTCATTTGGGCATCTGAACTTGCATACAAATTACATATTTGTCTGTGTGTAAATGTTACATGGTAAATTGTAGGCCTTTTATTAATAGTCTATAATTAGTCTGTTCTTTCGATTTGATATTTGTACTTTGGAGTCAGGTCAACATGAACGTGTTCCTACTCGGTATTTACTTTACTTCTCGACTTACATTAGAAGTTAGCCTACATGATAAATGTTAGGCCTATATAATTATGCTGTTAATTTAAAGTGGCTATTACTTTGAATCAACATAAAGGTGTTACCTCCGACTTGACATTTATACGTGTACGTCTTATCTTTGCATAAATGCTAAATTATATGCCATTCAAATTATGCTGGTATTTTCATTGGATATATTTGTACGGTAAATAAGCGTCAGCGTCACGGTTAATTATAGTGTTTAAAACGAGCCCCACTAAAGCCTTAAAGGGGACCACCAGGCAAAGAACAGCACATTATTATATGTTTTGGTACCGTTTTCTGATATCAAATAGATGGTGATGCGTTTCCAATTTTTTTTTTTTCTTTCTGGAAACATATTTTTGTGAACTTGTTGATGGAATGGAATACTAAAGATGTTACCTTTCTTTAATAAGAATATTATGTTTGGGTGGTGGTACCCTTTAAAGGGATCTAGTATAACATTGTCCGAATCGTCAAATCCAATTGGAATGCTAGCGGTTCCCTCATACCTTGTTGTATTCGAGTTAATAATTATGACAATAGAAGCATGGGACAGGTTTCAGTTTTTCGAATTTCTCTTTCGTTAAAATGATATTTACGATTGAAGTGTTCAGATGTTAAATTATCCACTGGACCGCGAAAACCGTGTACAAAGTGAGTACAATGAGTTAGTGAATATCACTTTGCATTTTTGCTCATTACTCGGCCATATATAACGTCCATTTAACTTGAAGTTTTCACACAACACCCAGTGGACATATCAGATAACAGCAATATACATTGTATCAACCACTCATCACTTTTTGCACATGTCAACAAAGTTACTAGATCCCTTTAAAGGGATCTATAGTAACTGATCTAGTCACCGATCTAGTACCTAGCGATGGTATTTTGCTTACTGTTGCCGACAAAGTGAGTACAATGAGTTAGTGAATATCACTTTGCTGTTCTGCTCATTACTCGGCCATATATAACGTCCATTTAACTTGAAGTTTTCACACAACACCCAGTGGACATATCAGATAACAGCAATATACATTGTATCAACCACTCATCACTTTTTGCACATGTCCTGGTGAACCCGGCTAAGCCGTCGGCGAACCCTGTTGAACCGCATGGGAACCTTGTTGAACCGTGCGAGAACCTGTTGAGCCGTAGGTCAACCGTAGGTCAACCGTAAGTCAACCGTAAGTCAACCGTAAGTCAACCGTAAGTCAACCGCCATCTACAAAATAGATCGGTATAAAAGACCGAAGCATAAAACAACTGCTCTATGCTTTTACATATTTATCCGGAGCACAGCACAATTCATAATTCACACCGAGAATAGAATTATAAATATGATGCATCATTTTACACATTGGATAAGTAATTAAACAAGAGATGTAATATTTCCTGAATATCAGTTTCTTCATATATGTTTAAAATAAAGAACAATTATATTAACATGTTTCTGTATTAATATTTGAAACATCAACTATTTAACACATCTCTTATTGAACCAAAATATACTCTCACATGCTTCATCATTCATAATCAATTTCTAAACATAATTATAGCATTCGCTATTACTGGTTCCATTTAGGGTTTCAGTTATCACATAATTATTTATCTTCTTTTCTCAACTCGCATTCTAGTGTAGCAAAATGCAACAAACATTTCATTTTGTATAATATTTTACAGTTAGATAAATAAGAAACAAATTATCCACTTACAGTTTGACTGTCGAAACAAGCGTGAGTGTCTGGTCCAGGCATATCATGGTGGCTGGTGACTGTAGAAAACTAGTGGCCGCGCCTATTTAAAATGGCCGCCAAATATCACATTGCCGCCTATGCGTACTACCATAAAACACACTAAATTAAGACTTTGCAAGAGCTAGACAAATCCATGTCCTTGCTCTGCGACTTCTGATCTTCAAGTAACGCTAATATGTCCCCAGGCCCATTAATTACCACGCCCCTCATAGCAAGGACGAACAACTATCTAAATTAGCATATCTATTATATTTCCCCTTACAAGACCAACCCCTATCTGGGTAGCAACAGTATACAATGACTTAGGAATGAGCAAAATTTACCAAATAGCCATTAAATCAAATACCAACTATTTCATGAAAAGGGTTTCTCTCCCTCAGCAACAAGAAACTTAGAAGTTGTAACCCGGTAACCAACGAACAAAAGAATCACCATGCCTCACTGCATGGATGAATCAGGGAACTCAAAAGAGGACACATCACTTGTGTGCGTTCAACTGGCCTGGGTTTCTGGCCTGAATAGATACTTCAATAACAAAAGAAGAACTAATCCCATGACATGTGCCCTAAAGAGTGATCAATGTTTACAAACATCTAAAAGTTTGAAATGACTTGTAACAACCACTTCCTTCATCTTTCTTCCTTATTTCTCTCCCTCTCCCTCCGTTTCATTCCTCATTTCTTCACGCGCACGATCGGGATAGAATCTGACTTTGATTTTCTCTGTTTTCACTTATTCGTATTCCTTTTCTATGAAACTATCACATTATACTGTATCACTCTCAATAATCTTACAATAAAATTGCTATATGATTGAAGTCCCTGTTGCAGAAAATGTTATATTCATCACCTTATTGCACATTAAAAAAAGAAGAACATATGCGCATTTTATTCACATGATCTGACTTATATTAATTGCAACTTTACAACTGATTGCATTTCACAGAAAACAAAATTATCAACCATTGCCTGTTTGTCCAAATGTCAACAAAGTTACTATTCTTCACTAATTACTAATTCTTTATACCTATCCATAATTATGGGTAGCCTACGGATGGTAGATTAAATTGAAATAAGGAGCCTTTTAGAAAAGACGAATTGGAGGAAGAGATAATCTATACGGAAAGGAAGAGGTGTGATGAAGAAGAGAAGAAAGAAAAAAAAGAAATGGCAGCCTGCCAAATTCACTACTTTGATCGATCAATACCAAACATTCAATCGATCACATCTATTCTTGATCGATCGAGAGAAAAAATAAAAATAAAAACAAGTATTTATATAAATTAATTGTATTTTCTTTCTTAACACATCGAAACATGTACAATTCTACACATAAATGATAGTAAATTCAAAAGTCATTTTCAACAATTGTCCATGTGCAACCACACTATCAATTTCGATTCGAAGTAACACCAAAAGCGTCCTTCCAACCTATAATGAATCGTCAGTATTTTATTATAATACTATGCTGAGTTAATAATACTGTTATCACATATAACGAAACGGTTCTAGTCACTATTTAGCCGACGCCGTGGACGTACATGTGGGACTAAATCAAGCTACGGACATGTAGCTTAATTTTGAAAGAAGAGTCACTGTACGTGCTCTTCAATATGTCGATATCAAAAAGCAGATTTATTACACCAGGATCTCAAGTGACTCTAGTCGAATGTATCACATACAGTCAAACCTGTACTAGCGGCCACCTGTCTATAGCGACCATAGTTGGACTTCAACATTATGTAAAGACCCTTGTTACGTTGCAAAATTATTAAACGATTTTTTTTTTTAACAGGTCTGTAATTTTGATTTTTTTAAATCGTTTTTCCTTTTATCAAAGAGACTTCAAAGTTTATATTGACACATACAGTGTAACCAAGAATTATTTGGACACCTTGAAAAATCACTTTAATTTAAATGATGCTAGAACAAATTTTGAAGAAAATGTTTGGTAAAAAGCTGCCTAAAATGCATTGTATGTGTTTATTAGATGCTGCTTTGTTGAAATCAAGATAAAATATAAGACCATTTTTTAAAAATTATCAAAATAGTTAGTTTCCTATTTTTCAGGGTGTCCAAATAATTGTTGCGTACACTGTAGTTATTCGTATTTGGGCTCTTGAATTTGTTTATTTCCGAAGCTACAAATGGCTTTCCATAATTTCTAAGACTTGGTAGTTGGGATCTTTAATTTAACGTGAAATACCCCCTGGTCACAATGGACCTACGAAGGGCTCACGGCGAAAATGTAGGGATTTTGTGGCTTGTTTTGCGATGTTGTACGACAGTCCTACCAAGAAATGGGTTGAAATAAGGACTAACCCAATTTTATGCAACGACAGATCCACGAAATGTTTGTCTTAGACTGGTGTCGTGATAACATAAAATCAGTATTATTAATTGCAACTTTACAATTTATTGCATGTCACTCTGCAACAGAAAACAAAATTATCGAACATGTACCAGTTTATCCACATGTCATCAAAGTTCCTATCATAATAATAATAATAATAATAATAATAATAGTAATAATAATAATAATAATAATAATAATAATAAAACAGTTCCTATATAGCGCATAGTATATGATCCTTATAATTCTTGTTTACCAATTCATAATTATGGGTAGCCTACGGGCGATATATTAAATTAAACTGAGGAGCCTCAAAGCAAATACGAATTGGAGGAACAGATAATGAATACAGAAGAATAGAAGAAGAAAAAAAAGGAAATGGCAGTCGGCCAGATTCACTACTATGATCGATCAATACCTAACATTCAATCGATTACATCTATTCTTGATCGATCGAACAAATAAAAAACTAAAGCAACCAAGTATTTATATGAATTACTTGTATTTTCTGTCTTACCACATCGGAACATGCAATAGTCTACACAAACATGATTCTAAATTTAAACGTCATTTTCAACAATTGTCCATGCACATCCACACTTATCAATTTCGATTCAAAGTAACACCAAAAGCTGCTTTCCAACCTATAATGAATCATCAGTGTTTTATATTATATTTCGCTGAGCAATTGTAAATTTATACACATACGTATATCCGGTTCTAGTCACTATTTAGCCGACGCCGTAATTGGTATGTGGGACTGTGATTAGCTACCATAAGTAGCCAAATTTTGGAAGGAGAGCCACTGAAGGCTCTTCAATATGTCGATATGCAAAAGCAGATTTTTCCACCAGGATTTCAAGTGACTCAAGTCGAACGTATCACATAGTTGGACTTCAAAATTATGTAAAGACCCTTGTAACGTTGCAAAACTATTAAACGATTTTTTTTTTTAAACAGGTGTATAATTTTTGATAAAAATCGTTTTTCCTTTTGTCAAAGAGACTTAAAAGTTATTGATGTGAAAAGTCGGCTCTTCAATATGTCGATATCAAAAAGCAGCTTTGTACAACAGTCTTACGTATCACGTAGTTGGACTTCAAAATTATCTAAACACCCTTGTTTATACGTTGCAAAATTATTAAACTAGTTTTTTTTTTAACAGGTGTATAATTGTTGATAAAAATAGTTTTTCCTTTTGTCAAAGAGACTTCAAGGTTATTGATGTGTAATTTTGTGAAAAGTCGTAACAGTACTTATTTGTATTTGGGCTCTTGAATTTGTTTATTTCCGAAGCTACAAATGGCTTTCCATAATTTCTAAGACTTGGTAGTTGGGATCTTTAATTAACGTGAAACTCCCCCTGTGGCCGAGAGCACGATCATGACCCAGGACCAGCCCTAGTTCCACGGATCTCTAGATATGCTTACACGGGGGAATGAGTGAGGGCGGTATGTGTGCTCTGCTACGTTCTGTCGATGTGTATGCAATTCTAGCATATTGACATCGATGAGCCAATGATGCTAATTACCTTGGTAAATATCGCTGGTCCGTAATCGGGCTCCTGCCTCCCGGTCACAATGGACCTACGAAGGGCTCACGACGAAAATGTAGGGATTTTGTGGCTTGTTTTGCGATGTTGTACAGTTGACAGTCGTACCAAGAAATGGGTGTCGTGCGACGAAAAATCTGCCGTGGCTTGAAATAAGGAGTAACCCAATGTTATGCAACGACAGATCCACGAAATGTTTATCTTAAGCCCGGCGCAGACCAAGCCGACTCGACCGGATCCGACTGGTTTTCAGTCAGGCTCGAGTCAGTTTCGCTCAGTCGGAGCCGATCCAATATGTTGAATCGGCTTCGAGTGACCTCCAGACTGACCCTTGACTGGAAAAACTGGAGTCCTGAGGCAGCGCATACTGACTTAATCAGGCTGAAAACCAGTCGGATGGGGGCGAGTCGGCTCTGTCTGCGCGGGCATAAGACTGTTGGTGTCGTGATAACATAAAATCGTACGACATTCGTACGAAAAGCGACAAGTTGTGGATTCCCAAAATGGGTGTCGTACGATAGACCTGCGACATTTTCTGACTTATCTTTCTGTTCCTGCCTTTGAAGCATCTACGATTTAATTTTGACCACTTCAACGACAACTCTAGTTTCGAACAAATGTTCACCACGACAGAAAAAATGTACATTTCGTACCAACGACAAAATCATCGTGGGCTTGACAGCTGACACATGCCTGTGTTCAATACCACACAGAATAGATAATTTATATGGCGTCAAATGCATGTTTGTCATTGAGGAAATCATTTTCTATCTGCGTTCAGTTTCAGAAGGAAAAAAAAATCATAACTAGCATCACTTTTTTTGTTACACCAGGGTGGTGAATTGCAGCATCTGGTGCACATGGGTAAATGATCAATATTTATCCAATTATCATATGAGGTTAATCACACTATATTTCTGCACAATCGATGTGTTTGCAAGGTGTCGTATAGTCAATTCACACTCGACATTGTATGATCTCCAAATTCCCCGGAGTTCGGTGTGAACCATGAGTGTTGGGTATCTCGAGACCAGTCTCGAGATCGCCATCAGTAATCTCGATCTTGTTCTTGATCTCGGATATTTCTGATCTTGATCTCAGAGGTTCTGATCTCGATCTTGAGCTGCGGATCTTGGTCTTGATCTTGATCTCGGACTGTCTGATCTATCTTGATCTCGAGACCAGTCTCGAGATCGGCATCAGTAATCTCGATCTTGTTCTTGATCTCGGACATTTCTGATCTTGATCTCAGAGTTTCTGATCTCGATCTTGAGCTGCGGATCTTGGTCTTGATCTTGATCTCAGACTGTCTGATCCTGATCTTGATCTCGGACCCTCTGGTCTTGGACCCAACACTAGTATGAACCCTTCAGAAATCTGAGTGTCAAATCAGTGGAATGTTTAGGGATACCCCGATTCTCTGGAGTCCGGTGTGAACCCGCCAGAGACGACCCCCAGCGTCAAATCAGTGGAATGTTTGGGGATACCCCGATTCTCGGGAGTTCGGTGTGAACCCGCCATAGACGACCCCATCAGCGTCAAATCAGTGGAATGTTGGGGATCTTCTAATTCTCGTGAGTTCGGTGTAAACCCTCCTGAGACGACTCCGGTGTAAAATCAGTAAAATGTTGGGGGATCCCCCAATTCTTGGGAGTTCGATGTAAACGCGTTGCATTACATCCGCCAGCTGGGTAAACTGCACGCACCTGTAGCCTTCAATCATGTCAACTCGACATTCAGTTGTACCTCTCAACTTACTGCTATAAAAAGTGACACGACAATTGTACTCCATTATGCTATATACTGCTGTAATTTGGATTGATTATTATACCTCTCAACTTCACGAAAAAGTTACGTTACAAATTTTAGGTCATATAATTCTGCTCTTTATATTCACTGGATAATTTGCACTTGGAGTCAACGTAAACGTGTTTTCTTCATCTCGACATTCATTTGTAATCCTCAACTTGCTTTCGTGAAAGTTACATGGTGAACTGTATAGGTCTGTATTATCACATTGCTCTATTATTTCCACTAAATACTTTTTTCAACATAAAAGCGTTTCCTTCGTTTCTACATTCGTTTGTATACTTCTCAATTTGCATAAAACTTGCATGAGAAATTGTAGGCCTGTATCATTCTACTCTTTATTTCCACTGGATATTTGTACTTTGAGGCAACATATAGGCGTTTCCTCCAATAGGACTTTAATTTTTTACTTCTCAACTTGCTTTTATGAAAGTTACATGGTGAATTGTTGGCTGTTATTTCCACTGGATATTTGCACGTCTCAACTTCACATAAAAGTAGTGTTCCGCTATATATTGTAAGTCATATAATTCTGCTCTGTATTTCAATTGGAATTTGTACTTTGAGTCAACCTAAATGTGTTTTCTTCAACTCGACATTCATTGTTTGTATTTCTCAATTTGAATCAAACTTGCATGATAAATTACAGGCCTATATAATTCTGCTCTTTATTTCCACTGGATTATTTTGTACTTTGAGGCAACGTAATTAGGTGTGCATCCTCCAACTCGACATTCATTATTTTGTATTTCTCAAATTGCGTTCCTAAAAAATACGTGGTGAATTCAATTTGTTGGCCTGTATTTTATTATGCTTTTATTTCCACTGGATATTTGCACTTCTCAACTTTACTTTGAATCAACATAAAGGCATTTTCTTCAACTCGACATTCATCGTTTGCACTTCTCAACTTGCTTTCGTGAAAGTTACACGGTGAATTGTACGCCTGTATCATTATGCTGTTAACCACTGTATATTTGTACTTTGAGTCAACATGAAGGTGTTTCGTACTAATTCGACATTCATTTGGGCATCTGAACTTGCATACAAATTACATATTTGTCTGTGTGTAAATGTTACATGGTAAATTGTAGGCCTTTTATTAATAGTCTATAATTAGTCTGTTCTTTCGATTTGATATTTGTACTTTGGAGTCAGGTCAACATGAACGTGTTCCTACTCGGTATTTACTTTACTTCTCGACTTACATTAGAAGTTAGCCTACATGATAAATGTTAGGCCTATATAATTATGCTGTTAATTTAAAGTGGCTATTACTTTGAATCAACATAAAGGTGTTACCTCCGACTTGACATTTATACGTGTACGTCTTATCTTTGCATAAATGCTAAATTATATGCCATTCAAATTATGCTGGTATTTTCATTGGATATATTTGTACGGTAAATAAGCGTCAGCGTCACGGTTAATTATAGTGTTTAAAACGAGCCCCACTAAAGCCTTAAAGGGGACCACCAGGCAAAGAACAGCACATTATTATATGTTTTGGTACCGTTTTCTGATATCAAATAGATGGTGATGCGTTTCCAATTTTTTTTTTTTCTTTCTGGAAACATATTTTTGTGAACTTGTTGATGGAATGGAATACTAAAGATGTTACCTTTCTTTAATAAGAATATTATGTTTGGGTGGTGGTACCCTTTAAAGGGATCTAGTATAACATTGTCCGAATCGTCAAATCCAATTGGAATGCTAGCGGTTCCCTCATACCTTGTTGTATTCGAGTTAATAATTATGACAATAGAAGCATGGGACAGGTTTCAGTTTTTCGAATTTCTCTTTCGTTAAAATGATATTTACGATTGAAGTGTTCAGATGTTAAATTATCCACTGGACCGCGAAAACCGTGTACAAAGTGAGTACAATGAGTTAGTGAATATCACTTTGCATTTTTGCTCATTACTCGGCCATATATAACGTCCATTTAACTTGAAGTTTTCACACAACACCCAGTGGACATATCAGATAACAGCAATATACATTGTATCAACCACTCATCACTTTTTGCACATGTCAACAAAGTTACTAGATCCCTTTAAAGGGATCTATAGTAACTGATCTAGTCACCGATCTAGTACCTAGCGATGGTATTTTGCTTACTGTTGCCGACAAAGTGAGTACAATGAGTTAGTGAATATCACTTTGCTGTTCTGCTCATTACTCGGCCATATATAACGTCCATTTAACTTGAAGTTTTCACACAACACCCAGTGGACATATCAGATAACAGCAATATACATTGTATCAACCACTCATCACTTTTTGCACATGTTAACAAAGTTACTAGATCCCTTTAAGGGAAACCTAGCGCTGGCATTTTGCTTACTGTTAACGATGCACAATTCCCGAAACTTCTATCATTGGTATCATCACTAATATTGGACATAATCAATGTTGTTACACCACTTTCATCTTTTACTGTGGCTGTCATGCTGCCTAAAGGGTACATATAAAACGTGATCTGAGCGTGCACTAACACAAGCGGGTTATGTAAGTACCGCTGACATAGCAGCAGACCCAACAATCTAGTCGCGAAATCCAGTATTCGCGCAAATATCTAGACCGCGTGCATTGAATTTTCTGTGATGTCATAGAACCCTTTCCGCGAACAAAGTCAAAGGTAATGACTTCCTCGGGATTATGTCACACTTAACGCCCATCCTCCATCGTTTCCAAATAATAATAATTGAATGTTTTTTAAATCGCGTTTAAAAGGTCACCTTCAAAGCTCACCTTCAAAGCTCACCTAACAAATTATCCACTACCAATGATATATCAGTTTTGGTGTTTTTTTACGCTAGTGCTCCAACGTGTTTTATTGAACTTCAATGCTTCATTTTCCCCACAGAGTTCTGTTGTTTAGTTCTTTATTGGGTAAGACGTGCATCATGTTTATAGTCTGTCGCACATCACCGGATAGCGTTAACGGACGCCCGACGGAGCACAGAATTTTCAATCCGTTCGTCTCCGTTCGTATGCGTTTCTTGCCCATTTCGTTTTCGGCGAATACTTCTTATGCGTGAGTCACACGAGCTGACGTCTGACGAGCATGTACACTTTGTATGTTTGTTTTTTCTCTTCAGTTGGATGTGAGACTTCGTTCTGTAACATTGGGACATGTTTCTTATTTGATTGGTGTCTGTTATGATATTGATCAAGTCATTATAAGGAGTCAGAATAACAAGGTGACTACAAGTCGACTAGCGAGAGGAGTCAAACGCTGGTTCACGTTCATCTCCTCCCTCGATATTGAAACGCAGGGATCATTTTAACAGGTCATTAGTTTATTGTCAACTCTCACAGTCGTTTATTCTGTCAAAGTTAGTCACCTTGACATTTTGAACGCTCACCTCACCCAGTTATAGTAATGTACCATGTGTTTATTTCGCTTTATAGAGCTTTTATGAAAGTGTTTCAAAATGTTTCAGTGTGCTTATAATTATGCTTCCGTCCATCGTCCAGAGCTCATCATTGTTCATACGCAGGTAGCTGAATGTAATATGAATTCTTTCGAGGGAACCGAACACATACTATAGTCATGATAGTGGAATCAATGTCTGAGATGAGTCAGTCAAACAAGGGACCTACCTTATAGCTGTCACATTTGTTTCTTCTTTTTTTTACTGCGTGAGTCACACAAGGATGCACAATGTGCGTGTTTGTTGTTAAAGATCACTCTCATCTTTCACCATGTTAACAGTTGGCATATTTTCTTCTCTTTTATTTGTTTGTGTTGATTTTCCATTTATTTATCAGTGACCCGAATTGAAGGGGTCAAAATGGAGGCGACTAAGCATTGACTGACCCGGGGAGTCAAACGCTGGTTCATCTAAACTAGCGTGTTCTTTGTCTCCTGCGTGGCGACTAGACATCGACTTACTCGTGGAGTCAAACGCTCTGGAATATCTATAGGAATATTTCTCATCTTCATCAGTGAACATAATCATTTTCATTTATTTACTTCGATTGTTTGATTTTATATTCTTTCTTTTCTTTGTTTGTATTAGTGACCCGAACTTAAGGAGTCAACATGGAGGCGAAAAAGCATCGACTAACCCGGGGAGTCAAACGCTGGTTCATCTTGACTGGCGTCTTCTTCGTCTCTTTCTTCGAGACCGGAACTGTGAGGTCATTCGGGGTCATCCTCAATGATATGACGTCAGACTTTCAGTCGTCGACCGCGTACATCGGCACTATTATTGGCATGGCGCATGGCGCAACATATTGGCTATGTAAGTATCTATCTATATATATCCAATGTATGTGGTCTCTAAATACATTATTGCGCTCTAAATCCCGATCACGGGAAAACTGTTCGATGAGTCAATCACGCATATGTTTGTACGCATTGTGAGCGACATTTATTTATGTGATGATACGCTCATCGAAAAGACTCAGAGCGCAAGTGATTACTATTGTAAAGGCTTGGCGCTTGGCCACTAGTTAAATGAACAAGTTCGAGTGTTGATATCTCTCTTGCTACTATAGTATCAGCTACTTGAATTTGCTTTATTAAAAAACAGTTCATTACATTTTACATTGGTGTCCCATGGGGCACAGGGGTGCATGTGCGCCCCCCCCCCCCCCCCCAACACCCCCTCCGTAGCTACGCCACTGGGTATAGCAAAAATGCTAATCAGCATGATCAGAAACGAATCATGTTTTATAATTGCTTAATTCGGACTGTTTATCTGGGTATTTTGTTTCGTTTTTAACCACCAATTGACAATTTAAACATAAGCACAACAAAAACGTCCCTCTAATTTGCAAAACAGCCAAACGTACTTATGAATTGACCCTTTGGATGGTGGAATTTTTCTGGGTATTGATATAATTATCAGAAAGGATTAAATCGCTGATTATTTACTTGGGCGCATGCATGCCCTTTCCTGTGTAAAATTAAGAAGCATCATATTTCGTGAAACCAAAATAAAATTTAAGCCCATAATTACATCTACATTCTTGCCCGTCTTGGTGGTCACCTGTCTATAGTGGCCACTAAAAGCGATCCCTTGCAGAGTAAACAATGTTACAGAACCTGTCTATAACGGTCACCTGTCTATTTTAGCAATTTTTCTTGTTCACTATACACAGGTTTGACTATAATTGTGTGAAGGCACCAAAAAGTTAAATGACCCCGTGCCATTGGCTTTGTCGGTCGATATTGGCAATTTATTTATTAAAAAGGGGATGAAATCACTTATTACATGGCCTTTCCTGAGTGGTAAATTAGGACACATCCGATAATATAAAATTGAAAAACAAAAATGCTCCCATAATTACATTTACATGTAGGTGCATTGTATAGAGCCGCCAAACAGTACTTAAAGGTAACGTTGAGTATCGGTCAAACTTAACTTTAGTAACCAAAACCTGCACGATTACGGTACACTTTGGAAGTTACCAATACCGGTACTCAACGTTACCTTTAAGCGACCTCGTTTACTGGCTTTATCGCTTGTCGGTCGATAGTGGCCGTTTATTTATCAAAAAGGGTTCACAAATTTGCTGAAATCTATATTTGCCTTTCGTTGTGGGATCACTTTTCCACACCAGTACTCGCCCAGCTGTCCATTATCTCAGTACATTGTGTATAAACGAAATATCGGATATTATATATAAATCATCATACAAACCACCCTTCATAAGTTTGTGCAATTGCAACCAAACAGTTGTACTGACGAATATAGAAATGACGGTGTTCCTATAATTGTTGCATTGATTGATTACAACGGGTGTCTATCTAACCTACCTTAGTTTTTAGTTTGTTATTCTATCTTTCTGAACATCATTGTCGTCCCTATGATAGGTAAACAAAATATCCGAAATTACAAAACAACAAAATACACTTCAAACTTGATTGAAACGGGAAAATGTCCGGCATCATTTATGCGAAACAACAACAAAATGTATTGACTGATATAGAAATGATCGGGTTACTGATATTATTTTTTTCGAACACGTGAGAATCCAGCAGTCTTTCTGCCTTTCGTTTTGTGATTACTTTTCCACATCATTACTTGCACAGATGTCCGTATCTCAGTACATTATGTAAACGAAATGTCCGACTTAATAATTCAACGGACAAAATCTAGAAATGTTGAAATCTAGCCTTTTTTAAATATATATGTTTTGAATGTGGTATTCCATATCACTGTTATATTATGCCGATTTTTTTTCCTTCAAAGGTTGATAAAATATCCGACATTATAAAACAATGCAGCATTCGTGATTATTTAGGGCAACTTAAACCAGGTGACGTCAATATTTGTGTATATTTAAAAAAAATTATGAAACCGAGCTTTCTATAATTTGCTTTTCGTTTCCTATATTTACTTTGACATATCAATACTATGACATCTGTCTGCCAATGTCTCTTGCTCTAGGCTAAATGAAACATCCGATATCATCTGGTATATCATCTGGTATATCAATAAGCTGGTGTGCACAAAACTTATCAAGCCTCTTTATATGGCTTTTAATTGTGCACCCCCTTTTCGAAATTATTAATTAATATTTATTTTATTAACAAATTGTTTGAATGGATAATATTGTAAATCTTGCTTTCATTTCTCTTCTTCTATGTGTCTGTTATTTTTGTATGCCGTTAATGTAAATAGTTTTAATGTTTTCGTTATTTTTGTTGAATTTTTTTTTTGTATATGAATCTTTGAAATCATGAATTTGAATTTGAATCGGAATAAATGCTCAAATGGATCAGGAGAGGGAGTAGGAAGTACATGTCGGGTGCGGATTAGTCTGGTAATCCCGACACAGACAGAGCCGACCCGATCCGACTGGTTTTCAGTCAGGCTAGAGTCAGTTTCACTCAGTCGGAGCCGATCCAACATGTTGAATCGGCCTCGAATGACCTCCGACTGGTATTTGACTGGAAAAACCGGAGTCTTGAGGCCGCAGCGCACACTGCGTTAATCAGACTGAAAAACAGTTGGATCGGGTCAGGTCGAGTCGGCTCTGTCTGCGCCGGGCATTAGTTGCGAGCCAAAAATATAACAATCTTATAGATGAATTATAACAGGAATATACGCGCTATATACAAATTCAAACATGATTAGTATATATTTATCATTAATTGTCCACGTGGTCATTTATTGCAGCAATTTCAACCCGTTGATATGATAACTGCAATTCCAAAAACCCATTTAGTTCGCAATCCGATGTGAATAGTGCTTTCTCGTCTTTTCTGCAATAAATTTTGTTCTAAAAATGTAAGTACTGTATCCATCATCTTAAAGGGATAGTTGAGTATTGGTCAAACTTAACTTTAGTAACCAAAACCTGCACCTTTACGGTACAAAATAATAGTTATAACTTCATCATGCTCGAAAAGTATGCACAATTACAAACGACTAAGTAAAACACCTGTTATCATTCAAAAAGAGCCGTTGCAACTCAAGAGGGCGCTCTCTAAACAAAATTGGTTTTAGCCATTTTTCATACAAAATTGTGCATTTAATGTTTTGTTAAAATAATGATTCAATAGAGATATCATCAGCAACAGTACTATTTAAAAACCTATTCAGATTTTTTTCCAAAGTAGTCTTTAAGCATTTTTAAAAATGTTTCTAAAAAGTCAAATTATCCCCTGGTGAAGAATTTTTTAATACAAATATAACCGATTTTGTTCAAATAAAATTTATTCTGTCATCAAAATTGTATGTTCTTTCAAATTTGACATTAAGTTTTTCATCATCTCACAAAAAAAAATTTTTGTGAAGTGCCCCCCTATACCAACACTCAACTATCCCTTTAAAGGGATAGTTGAGTTCTGGTAAGGAGAGTACAGTTTTAGTGAAACTGAATTTTAGTAACCAAAACCTGCATCATTACATTACAAACTAATAGTTATAACTAGAAAGGAATACAACATTACAAATGACGTAGTAAAGATCATGTTATCATTCAAAAAGAGCCGTTAAAACGTAAGAGGGCGCTCTCTAAACACTCATCGGTTTCAACCATTTTGAATAAAAATATTGTGCATGTGATGCTTTGTTGAAATAGTGATTAGATAGAGAAATAACCAACAACTATTTAAATACCTATTTTGTAACTTTTTTGAAAAGAGGAAGCATTTTTTTGAATTTTTAACGGCTGGTTCAAAATTCTCTAATAAACCCGGGGCCCCGGGTTTATTACAAATTGTTATATTTATTGATATTTCAGCCGTTTCTGAACCGATTTTGATATTACGCTCTTTCAAATTTTACACTCAGTTTTTCATTACCTCACAAACCAATTAAGTAGTCTAGCGCCCTCTCTACCAAAACTCAACTTTCCCTTTAACCATGCACCACCAATATACTTGACATCCTAAAAGTACGATCTTTTGACTTTTGATGAACAAAGATTAAAAACACAGTTATTATGATCTTTCCATATAAGTATAAACCACAAAACCCATTATCATATTCGTGACTGTGTTCTCGAAAGTATGATGTTTCAACTTTTGATGAACAGAGATTAAACAAAATACATTTTACTGAATGGTATATAGGGTTTCGTGTGACGTTTTTTAATCAAACCACAATAATATAACTTCCGGCTAATCCGCTGTCATGGAAATTTGTCATAGGAACAGATGTGAAGTCAGATGAGTGTGCGTTTATCTGCGTGAATGTGTGGATGTAGGTGTGTGTGTGTGTGTGTGTGTGTGTGTGTGCGTGTGTGTGTGTGTGTGGTTTGTGTGTATGTGTGTTTGTCTGTAACTGTGTGTGTTGTGTGCATGTGTACATATGTGCATAATTATGTGGGGGCACAATCTCTGTATTTCATGAGTTTTTACAGAATATTGATATACCCTTATTTCTTTTCTTTGTTATTATTGTGTCAAATTATGGGGAGGCCCGGAGGGGACAAGTGTCCCTCGTAGCTATACCATTGTCTCCCCCAACCCCAATTGAGAGGGGAGTCATATTATCTTGCGCAAGTGCGGCAAGGTCGATATAATCGAAACACAATTGTTTGGTATATAAAGTTACTAACTAAATGGACACATCCTGGAATGATTTAATAATGGTAACAATAGGAAGTTGTCAAGGCTCGGTCTGGTGATTGTCAGGCGAAATGTTTGGATAAACTTGACCGGGTTATTATAAGTGCAGACTATACCAGATTGAGTCCAGTCCATTATTCAGCAATTTTAATCAGTCCGATACGAACGGCGAGTAGTGCTTGTAGATACGGGGGTATGGAGGTTCGGTGGTTCCGCCCTCTCAAATAATTCGATACAAAACTTCACAGTTCAAATGGTACATATTTCATGGTATTTTTTATCAATCAGATAAGCAACATAACATCTTTCTATACAGGGTGCCCCCCCCCCCCCCACAAAAAAAAAAAAAAAACGGAACAGGGCACTTCCCAAAATATAGCAACATAATTATTATGGTCATCGGATATAGGGTGTCTTTTCCAATGAAAAGGATACCAAGAACGGTCATTTTGGTGGTGTAGTTTTTGGTTTAGGGCGCTGTGAGTGACACCGTGTCAGGTTTCAATGTTTGTCAATTTTGACCAAGTCAGTGCCTGGTATGAATCGCACTTACTGCCCGTCATAGTATCGAACAACTATGCCCATTCTCTCGGCACACAGCTGAATGTACACTAACGATGGCGCTCGTATTGCTCGTTGAGCGATGCTATGACGGGCAGTAAGTGCGATTTTTCAGACACTGACTCAGTAAAAATTGACAAAAATGGGAACTGACATGGTGTCACTCACACCGTCCTAAAACAAAAACCACACGACCAAAATGTCTGTTCTTGGTATTGTTTTTAATTTGAAAAGACACCCTATGATCTATCCGATGGACATAATAATTGTGTTACTGTATTTTGGGAAGTGCCCCGTTCCGTGTTTTGTTTTTTTGTTGTTTTTTTTTTTTGGGGGGGGGGGGGGGGCATCCTGTATACTTGAAGCATGGTTATTATTTTGATAATGCGGTAGACAGTATGCATCATCAAGCTTATGTCACGTGTATTTTTGTCTGTCTATATTATGATGATAAGGTGAATAATACTTGAAGTCATGAAAGTGCACGTTATGAAAATTTCCAAGCGGAAACGAAGTATAGGGGTGTTCCACTTCCTCAAAGTTCAATTGGTTTCCCTTAAAACCTTTGATGGAAAGAAGTTCTTTGTACCAAATCAGACAAGTCGCAAATATAATGCCATTGTTCTTTCTTCGATATGAAACAGTAACATTGTCCAAATCCTAAAAAATCAAATTGGAAGCATGGGACAGGTTTTTTTTTTCGAATTTCCCGTTTGTTAAAAAGATATTTACGATTGAAGTTTGCAAATGTTAAACTATCCACTGGATAGTCGTAACCGTGTGCAAATTCAGTGCAATGAGTTAGTGAATATCACTTTGCATTTTTGCTCATTACTCGGCCATATAACGTCAACAAAGCTACTAGATCCCTTTAGTTTAACATTCACTTTATACTAGTGTGGAAGTGGAACAAACTAAATATAGCAAAAATAGTAATATATAATTTTGAAAACATTCTAAAAAATACCCAAGTTTGTTTCTGCCTTCATCGTTTGCATGAAAGTGGTCGTTGGAACCGTCTTTCGGCAACAGTATATGAAATATTTATTTCCTGTGAAACAAAATACAAATTAATGTTATTGTGAAAACATAACGATACATAATGATACTGGAAATTGTCTCCTTTATCTTTTGAAGGAAATAGGTTGTTGCCGGAATCACATCAGACACGTCACAAGTACATGTACAATGCAATCGTTCTCTCTTTCTGCAACAGTATATTTAACTTTTATTCCAGACATGTGTGGAACTAAATTAATAAAATAACATGTGTAAATGAATAGTTTTATTGTAAATAATTTTTTTTGTATTAACACCCAAATGTGTTTCCTTCATCTCTGCAGAGGAAAATAACAGACATACAAGGATATTAGGTCATCATTTCTATATGTATATGCTTCTCTTCGTGTTACTTTTGTATCATAATATTACCTCGTGTTTTTCTCTGCAACGGTCATGAACACCCCAAGGCGCGGTTCTCGGTCAGCCAAGTGATGTTTGGGGGGGGGGGGGGGGGGGGGGTCTGTTGGACCCATATGTTATAATGTTATGTTGGTCTATCTTGCTGATAAGAGGTTTCATATTTGGATGCCCTTATTCATAATCTTTGCTTGTTATGTTTTTCATTTTCTTTGCAGCGGTTCCGAACACACCTCTTCTAAAGCGGTTATTGGTGCGACAGGTTGTGATGACGGGAGGGTTTATCGGTTTGTGCTATGTTGGTCGTATGCTGATTGGTGAACATATCATGATATATGGTTACCTTAGTTCATCATTTCTATGTATGCTTATCATCATGTTACTTATATTTGTATCATAATATTGTTTCTTGTTTTTCTTTGCAGCGGTTCTGAACACACCTCTTCTGAAGCGGTTCTCTGTGTGACAAGTTGTGATTGGGGGCGGGTTCATAGGATCTGCTGAACCCATAATATGTTCTGTGTTATGTGTTGGTTGCTGATAAGAGGTTTCATATTTGGATGCCCTTATTCATAATCTTTCCTTGTTTCTCTTAATTAATGTTATTACAAAATTGTCATATGTTTTTCATTTTCTTTGCAGCGGTTCTGAACACACCTCTTCTAAAGCGGTTCTCGGTCCGCCAAGTGATGATTTTGTTTGTTTGTTTGTTTGTTTTTGTTTTTTGGGGGGTCGTAAGATCTGTTGGACCCATATATATGTTCTATGTTATATGTTATTTGGTCTATCTAGCTGATAAGAGGTTTGTCGTATGTTTTTCATTTTCTTTGCAGCGGTTCTAAACACACCTCTTCTGAAGCGGTTCTCGGTGCGACAGGTTGTGATGACAGGAGGGTTTATCGGTTCAGTGGGCCTCATCTGTTCGGCCTTTGCAGAATCCAAGTCTCTGTTTGCGGCATCGCTATTTGTGTTTGGTAAGAAATTTGTTAAAAGACTAGAATATATAGGCATATTCAAAATTGAAAGCGAATTAATGGCTTTCCGCTATACAAGCTGTCAAAGTTTTACATACTGTATATATCTCTTCATTTTTGCATGAACACAATTGAATTAATAGAGTATTATGATAAATGTCTTTTTTAAATTAAATTATATTTACTTTCTAAGTTTACCCCATGCTTCTAGACAAGGATCTCGATCTAACGATGTCTAAAAACCATTATATTATAATCCGAGAATATATACGTGCAGTTTCTAATGGTACACGTATCTGTGTTTTCATTACGAACTGAGCATATCTTGTTTTTAATTACTTCAAAGTAAATGTATCTTTATATTTATCATTAAAATCAGGAATCGGGTTCAGTATTGTAGCTCTCTTCTAGCAAACTATAGTGTTAACGTCTCCTTGATAAGTTCTCAGATCTTTTTGTTTAAACCGATATGTACATGTACCCACCGGCGCCGATTACATCCGAAAACACAATGCATTGGGGGGGGGGGGGGGGGGGGGGGGGCGAGCATTGTTTGTGAACAATGCTGCTCTGCCCCCCCAATGCATTGTGTTTTCGGATGGAATCGGCGCGCCCGCATGTACCAATGTTATGATTAAGATGATACTAGTGATTGGTGATTATGATAATGAAATTTATATTCACTGTGGTCAATAGCCTTTGTTCCTCCCTCCACACTGTGAATTTACTTGTTGCATTACCTCTTTTGTTATATTTTATGTGTTCTTACTTGTTGTATTGCTGTTATGCATTGTTTAACTATGTATACTTTCTATTTTATATGTTTTCATTCCAGTTGTGGAAAAAAAATGAATATGAATTTGAATTGTCTTGAACAGGAATTGGGTTCAGCACTGTCGTTCTTCCAGCCAATTCCAGCCCGGTCGACTACTTCCCGGACCTCTTTGAAATCGCCTCCAGCATCAACCTTACGGGCGGAGGCATCGGTCTCATGCTCCTCCCACTTCTATTTGAGGTATTTGTGACGTCGTATGGCTGGAGGGGTGCCCTTATGCTCCTAGGAGCGATCAACCTGAATACACTTGTCAGCGGGGTTCTCCTAGAGCCAATCCCGAGAACTGTTGAGGGAGGTGATGTTGACCTGGAGGACGAGGAGGATGCAGAGGCGGGCTGCATGATGCTGAAGGAGCACAGCGGCACGAGAGACCACTTCCACCTGACGACGAGTACGGGAGAGCATAGTTTACCGACAGCATCTTCAGGAGCCGCCCTGTTGTCTTCCGCGGAGGATTATGACGAGGATGAGAAGGACATATGCGAAGAGGATGCGCAGAGAGGAGATGTGCGCTGTGACCTTGACATCATTGTTGAGTCAGATTCGGAAGACCACTTGACCTTCGAGACGCATCATGTGGCAAATGGTGGGATCGTGCGCTCGGCCAACACCAACACGAACTGCAAGGCCGATTCGGCAAACCACATTGAGGATACCGACGAGAAGCTGTCCAGTCGGTATGGGAATCATGTCTCCGACATACAGTCGGCTAGCAACGGTAACGATCACCATAGCAACGGACACCATGACATGATCGCATCGTATGACATAGCGTCCAATACGTGCACCGTTAAAGAGAGGATGGCTGAAGAGGACAGGGAGAGCGAAGACTACAGCGATCGTAATTGTTTTGTCCGGGGCTTCCACTCGGTCGCCAAACTCTTCGACCTCTACCTCTTCATCGACTACCCCGTCTTCTTCGGTATCTGCCTAGCAACCATCCTCTTTGGCGTATCCTACGACGGCTGGGTTCTCTTCGTCATCCCGAATGCCGAGGCGAAAGGGTTCGGCTCGCAGATGGCCGTCTACATTGCGACCGCGGGCGGCGTCGGCAACATCTTCGGTCGCTTCTGCATCGGGTTCTTCACGGCGAAGAAGTGCCTCCGCAACGAGGTCACCTACCTTCTCCTCAACCTGATGTCGGCCGTCGCCTTCTTCGTCAATTTCGGGGCGACTGGCTTCTGGTTCCTCTCGGTGCTTTCGTTTGTCAACGGGTTTTCGCTCGGCGCCAAGACGTCGCTGCAGTTCATCATCGTCAATGGGACGGTGGCGACGGAGCGTTACAAGGCGGCGGTGTCTATGCTGCTTGTGTCACTTGGGATCGGGTTTCCAATCAGCGGAGCTCTTTTAGGTAAGTTGCTTATTTAATTTACCATGTTAGACTTGGGTTTCCGATCAGTGGGCCTCTTTTAGGTAAGATTCAAATTACTTTGCAAACAGATTTTAAAGGGATTTTAAGATATAGAAAGGACCTCTTGAATTGTTTATTCCATGTCTGATTTCTGTTTGGAGCCTCGCAAGATGGTTCTGTTGTTTTTTATGTCACTTGGACTTGGGTTTCCAATTAGCGGAGCTCTTTTAGGTATTAAAGCTGGCTATACTAAGTAACTAGCGACCAATTGTAAATTTATTTCAAGATAGGAAAAGACCTCTAAAATAATGATTCATTGATTGATTTCTTTTTGGCCATTACAAGACATGCAGTTTCAGTGCTTCTTGTTTCACTTAACTGGGGTTCTTGATCAGCAAACAATTTTAAGATAAGTTGCTTTTACTTCTTGAGGGGTCATCGCCTGACTTCACTTTATTTCAACTTATTTAAAACCTTTGTCTTTGAATTGCTTCATAAGATACGTATATGTTGGCTACTTCTTATTATTAAAAGAATAATGGACTCAAATCAATGTGTAGCAGCACTCAGTGGCCTCAAGAAGTTGACGAAATACAATAAGGAACATAAGGGTAACCAATTTGACGAAATTAAGAAATGTAAAGAGTGATCTTTATTCCATCTATCCCATAATTATACCCATCTCTCCATTTCTTTTTTCATCCCAATTTTCCCTGCAGGTGGCATATACGACAAGACCAGCTCGTACAACATCTCCTTCTGCGTGATAGGCTTCATCGACGTCATCTGTGGCTTTCTCATCTCCGCGCCGCTAATCACTGCGTGCTGTCGAAGGTGGTCGCAGAGAAACCATGTAGAAATTCCAACCGATGACATCTTATAATGAAGGCCTGTAAATGTGTCGTTTGATATATGAACTCTCCAAATTTACTTGGTGATTAGTATATCTGTGTTAATATTCATAGACATCATCCAAGTTTCTTATCTAACCGCCGCTAATCATTGCGTTTTGTCGAAGGTGATCAGGTAGGGGCCACGTAGATTCTGAAGTTCCAACTGATGACATCTTATAATGAAGGCCTGTAAACGTGTCGTTTGATATATGAACTCTCCACATTTACTTGGTGAGTATACTATGATCTGTGTTAATATTCATAGACATCATCCAAGTTTCTTATCTAACCGCCGCTAATCATTGCGTTTTGTCGAAGGTGATCAGGTAGGGGCCACGCAGATTCTGAAGCTTCAACTGATGACATCTTATAATGAAGGCCTGTAAACATGTCGTTTGATATATGAACTCTCCAAATATACTTGGTGAAGTATACTATGATCTGTGTTAATATTCATAGACATCATCCAAGTTTGTTATCTCACCACCGCTAATCACTGCATGCTATTGAAGATGGTTGCAGAGTAGTCACGTAGAAATTCCAACCGATGACATCTTATTCAAAGGCCTGTAAACGTGTCGTTTGATATATGAACTCTCCAAATTTACTTGGTGAAGTGAAGTATATCTGTTTTAATATTTATAGGTATCCAAGTTTCTAATCTCACCGCCGCTAATCATTGTGTGTTGTAGAAAGTGATCATGTAGGGGCCACGTAGAAGTTCCAACTGATGACATCTTATAATGAAAGTTTTGTAAACATACCGTTTGATTTATGTATATTAACTCTTTTGATTATTTCATTGGTATGTTTCTTTGTGAAGTACATTTGTGTGAATATTCATGACATCCTCTCGGTCTTTTCATCTCTGCACCTCTAATCACAGCTTGTTGTCGAAGTTGGTCGCAAAGGGCCACGGTTGAACGCAATTCAAATAATGTTTGAATGCTGATTACTGCTTCTCGGTTTAGATGCATTTATTTTTTTTAATGGAGAGAGATTGTTGAACACAATTCAAATAATATTTGAATTAGTGGGTGATGTTATATAATTCAAATAATATTTGAATACTGCATCTTTTCTAAAGTGTTAAAAAATGGACAGAGATTGTTGAAGACCTTTCAGATAATGGACTCTGTTAAAGGGATCTAGTAACTTTGTTGACATGTGCAAAAAGTGATGAATGGTTGATACTATGTCCACTGGGAGTTGTGTGAAAATGTCAAGTTAAATGGATGTTATATGGCCGAGTAATGAGCAAAAATGCAAGTGATATTCACTAACTCATTGCACTCACTTTGTACACGGTTTTCGCGGTCCAGTGGATAATTTAACAACACTTCAATCATAAATATCTTTTTAACGAAAGGGAAATTTGAAAAACCAAAATCTGTCCCATGCTTTTTTTATTAATAAGGTATGAGGGAACCGCTAGAATTCCAATTGGATTTTGAGGATTTGGACAATGTTACTTAGTCCCTTTAAAAGCATAATTTCTGTCATATTTTTGTTTTAGAAACTGCATATGGACAACAGGAATATATATTTATGATGAATAAAAGATGATTGCTTAGTTTTGTATATCACAAAATCAGTATGTGTGTTGCTTTTTAGTTTAAGAAAACTATTTGACAAAAAAATAATTATTTTGCTGCTTTGCCTTTAGTTAGTCAAAAAACTATTTGTTTAGAGTATAATTTATTCCATGCATTGCTTTTTAAAAATCGTTTAAACATGAAGGTCTCATGTAAGTTTGTTTTAAATAATTCATTATATATTTGTTTAACATGTATGTTATGTTTTTGTCAGTGAATTGTTTTATAACCAATGTTTATACAATTTTCATAAAACTGAAAAAACACTAGAAAATAAGTTGACAAATAAATAAACATTTTCTTAATAGACCTTTATTTTGTAATGTAACTTATAGTTTTTAGTAGTGTGAACAATTTAACCAAAGATATAATCATATGTTCATGTTTTTTGTTTTCCCTTCTATTTGTGTGTGTAAAGATCAGTTAACTGCGCCCTGAGCACCTTGGAAAAGGTGGAATTGGCGCATTAGAAGACTTCTTTATTATTATTATTATTAAAGGGGACCACCAGGCAAAGAACAACACATTATTATATGTTTTGGTACCGTTTTGTGATATCAAATAGATACTCAACATTTTGCAAAGGGTTGTGTAATTCATAAACAAAGCAATTAATTTCCACCACTTACGGAACCACTACTATTTCCTGGTTCCATTTGGGCCAAGCATTCGCGAGTGCGCCAATGCTATTCACACGTACGTTTGTAGGCAATAGAATCCCGGGCGATTCGTTCGCTCTGCACAGAGCGCTCTGGCTCTACACACATATAGTCTTCGCAATTCAGACCGCATGAACGCATGCTTTAGAATGGTGATGCGTTTTCCAATTATATATTATTTTCTGAAAACATTTTTTGTGAACTTGTTGATGGAATGGAATACTAAAGATGTTACCTTTCTATAATAAGAATATTATTTTTGGGTGGTGGTACCCTTTAAGTAGACAAATTGTATTTTTTCTGGGCGATTTCCTATTTTTGCAAAAAAAGTTTGCAGTAAGAACTATAGTGAAACAAAATATCTTAGTCATTGTGCATGTATTTATTTACATTTTGTTAAAAGTTGTATTATCATGATTATAATCACAAAGTTGATACAATTAGTTTTTTTCTGTGAGATTTCCCATTTTTGTATATATTTCAATAAGAGAAGTAAAACATTTCATACACTCTGTAGTTATCATCAAAGTGGCAACATGTACACTTTCTTTAGGACTTTTCCCATTTGTAAAGTATTTTTGTGATAAAAAATAAAGATGTATTTAAGCAAAATTGCATTCTTTGATCGTCAGATACAAAGTAAAACATATATATTTTGTAGCTAAGACACAAGAAAAGTGAGAAGAATACTATTAAATATCATACATATATTGTGGATGTGGTGTGCCAAGATTGGTAGAGCGCGTGCCTTCCAATCCCGAGGTCCCGAGTTCGAACCCAGAGTATGCCCTTCACGTTTTTCCTTCAGCAAGAATATTTATCCACATTTGCTGCTCTCCACCCAGGTGTATACATGGGTACCCGGAAGGATAGCATTGTGTGCGCCCACAAGGTTGCCCTTGGCTGGAATGCTCACCAGGGAGTGGAAAACGTGCACTTTGTGTGCTGGATTGATTGCAGAATGTATCCGATGACCGGGGTAATAATATAATTGTAATGCGCTTAGAGATGATTATCAATTGTGATAGGCGCTATATAAATCGAGGATATTATGATAAAAAGTGGTAAATTGAACCCTTTCTTCTACTTTTTTGTTGTTGTTGCATTAGTTATTAATGTGCTGTAGTAAAAAAAAATGTGTTGTGTATAACTACAGTATTGGCAATAAACCAAAAATGTGTATAATCAAAGTAGCTGAATATGTAACATGCCGACTTATCATTATTTTATGATTAAGTAAACAAATATATTTATTTGAAATTTGTATGAAGTTTGATTATTTATTGTATGGTTGTCATGATTTTGTATTGATCAGTTATGGTGCTTTAGATCAGTAACTAAACTACATGAAACATGCCAAAATGTCATTCCTGTAACATGTTTAGGGGGCTGCGCAAATTACTTCTTTCTTTTTTTTTGTTCGGGGGGGGGGGGGGGGGTAGGATCAGATCATGTGACTAAATGCCCAAATCTGATTGGTTCAAAGTTGCAACTTAACAATTAATTGTAACGGTTTCTGCAACAGGGCCATTATGTTTGTCAAGATGCTACACTTCCATTTTTGTATTGTTTTAGGAAAATTATTGGGGGGGGGGGGGGGGGGAGGGGAATGGGCTCACCGTAGGACATAAGATATTGAACATGTAAGATGAAGTAATGGATGAATAAATGCGCCTCTATGCGCTAATCTGATTGGCTCAAATGTGCATATTTTCTGACTTGCAATCAATCACTAATCATCATTATCAACTTCTTCAATATCTTTATCAGCAGCAGCACAGAAATAATGAAAACAAAGTATATTTTTGGTTTGTTGTCTTTTTATTCACATCAGACCAGACACATCATAAAGAATTCGACTGAAAAAAGGAAAATTGTAATTTTCTTTTTGTCTTTGATACAAAAGGTCTCAGCATGGAATTATATTCATTCCATGGCTTTAAACAGGCGAGAACCATTAACATATTGATATGTTAATGTATCATCAGTGGTTACATTATACAAGAAATAGTTGTTGCACAGAGAGACAATGTCATTATGATATCGATTCTAGGGCACTACAAAGGCGAGTAATTCACATTTTTTCTATGAATGACCATTAATATAGAAAATAATGCTTCCTGGATATTGTTTTTTTTCCAACAGATTCTTAGAAGTGGCATTCTACTGGTATACTGATACATACTGTACAAGAAACAGTTGTTTTGCTACAATTAGCAGTATGTGATTATGCTACAAACTCTTACAGCTCAAAATTAGCTTTGGACCTCTGGAATTTCACTAATGACTTCAGAGTGAATTAGAAAGAACAAATTTGGCTTTAATGAAAGCCAAATATATATATTTTCTAAATGTATAGAAAATGTAAAGCCAAATAAAGTACCTATATAGAGCCATATGTAAAGCCAAAAAGAGTACATATTTTCTTAATGTATACAAAATGTAAATGGGAGACTAGTTGTAATATAAAGGTACATATTATTGTACAAGTGTATGTAATGTACGGTGTAGAACTTGGTTAAATATGTTTTGTATAACATCAGTTTGACATAATGTACATGTATATATAATACATATTTTGCATAATGTTTCAAAATCAAAATTCTAGCAATAATTACATGTACAACTCAAATGTATAACCTAAGGTATTGTAATATAAAAGGAAAGCATATGAAATTGATTTGTTTTTCCTACTAGAAAAACGAAATATGGTGTGTCAAAAGGTATTAAATAGTCTTATAAAAGAAAACGGTAAAGAGTTTCACTTGTAAATGTTGTACAATAATCTGCATTTTGGTTGTTTAGTTGTATTATCTGTATTTTGGTTGTTTAGTTGTATAATCTGTATTTGTGTTGTTTACTGTACAACTCAAATGTTAAACTGATGGGAGAAAAAAAAAACATAAAAATTATATTCTGATTTGTTTTTCTTTTGTTTCCATACAGATTTGTTTGAATGCCAATGGTTTTTCAGTGAAATCTCTTCCAACGTATTTTTGTTAAGTTGTATAATCAGTTTGTTTGTAGTTAACTGTTATGTAAACTCAAATGTGAAACTGAAAAGAGTAAAAACCATATTCTGATTTTTTGTTTGTCTTTGTTTCCATACAGAATATTTGTGTGCGAATGGTTTGTCAGTGAAATCTCTTCAATGGTAAAATAAACGAATCTTGCCTTGAAATGTATCTTTGTTTATTACTGTTTTTTATTCTTTCTTAGTTGTCTTACTAGTAATTCATACATACATTACAATGTCGCAGAAGCCAATTTCAGTTTTTCACCTAGCAATTGTAAACTGAAAATTTGACTCCATAAGTAAGACATTCGTGTATTTAAATTTGAAATGAATATTTTTTCAAACAGTCTGGAAAAAAATGAAAATTACAAAGTTGAGGAAAATGTAACAAAAACTAAAATCAAAATAAGAGTACACACACTGAAACATATATCAAAATGCTAATTCTGGATCAGACAAGTGTTTCAGAATGAACCCCATATCAAAAGGAAAATTATTCACACATGTATCTTGAAAAATTATGACAAATCGTTAGGTGCCAAACCATCAAATGTACAGCAATTAAAGTAATACTAGAGAATCAAAAACACATGATATTCTGTTTGTTTGTTGTCACTGCAAGTGGAATCAAATTACAGACAGTATAAACTGTACAAATAAAGCGCTATTTGATTAGAAAGTGGAGCAGCACTGCAATTGTATCAAAATACCCACAATTTGCCATCAAAGGAGCTCTTCTGGATCCGTTAGTGACTAATTATGGTATTTTTTTCTACTTTCTGTACAATGTAAATGTATAAACAATTTGTATACACTAGAGAGTGATCTAAATGTTTGCTTGTCATGATAATTAGGCTATTTGCATTATGTGCAGGTATGTTCCCTTTTATGATTACAAGTAAGATACATAGCTTCGCCTTTTCTTTATAAAACCTTTTTCTCATTCGTATTTCAAGAATATGTGAACATTTCATATCCAAAAACCGATGAAGCCAATTTTGTCATTTTTTAAAGATAAAAAAGATTCAATCATATTATATAAATTATTGCCTTCCAAAATTATACCGTATTGAATGGGTATATTAAGACATAGTTTTGAAGGTATGATTACAACTGTCATATTTAGTCTTATTTTCGTTGGTTTTTTTCAGAAGTTTTAGTCGCAATTATCTCTAGTCTGAACCTCCCAGAGCTTAATTTATTGGGTTTTTTTAATATTTATTTTCAAATTAATTTACACAACATTCAGGTTTCTGTGGTCCTATCTACCTCTTTCTATTCTCAGAAACTCTTCTGAGAACTATCCACAATTTCACACAAAAAAATGTACAATTAAGACACGAAATCTGTACTACTGTCTGTTGCACTCGGAAATCTTCCATAAAATCACTACACATATTCCTATCTCTTATTATACATATAATACAACATTTGGTTTCATGTAGATATCCTACACGACAAACATATATGTTTACATTTTGAATGAAAACAAAAACACACTAGCTTTCTCAAATGAGCTACTGTTCATGATATTAATTTTCACAGCATAATTTCTAGACCAAAAATATATGTACACTGTTAATATCTGCACTAAAAAAGCATAGTTAGAAATATTACAAGATTTAAGAAATATTCTCAAAAATGTACACTTTTAAAGTTCATTTTTATATAACATGAATAACTGCATGTTAGTAGTGCTTCCTTTAAAGTGATCCATTTACTTCGTAAAAATTCAACCAAAATCACTTAGAGCTTTCACACTTCTTTTTTACATTTTTGTTTGGCTTGTGGTAACAGAAGAATGAAATGGGTTCTGATTTTTCAAAATGTCTCCCTAATTATGGAGATATTTAAGATCGAATTTGAAAGCGTCTGTGGACGCTTTCAACCGTAGTCAAGGGCATCCAAATGTGGGTACTAAATCCGCCATAGTACCTGAAATCAGATACCTCATGCAAACTATCGAGATAAAACCAGACATTGATTATTCTTTTTCAATGAAAACATACATTCTCAAGAATCTTACAATGATATTGGTAAATGATTGAAGTCCCAAATATCACTTTTGGGAAGAATATTAAGTAAATGGATCACTTTAATGGATCAATTTACATACAATGCTTAGGGGAAAAGATCCTAACCCCTTCATTTTAACCCGTTCAGGACTGGTCCCGAAATTATTTGGGCTTAGGTCTATGGAGAATACATGTTGTAGTGAAATCAGTCCGTACTGAACGGGTTAAGATTCTGAAATCCCCACAGACTTTATACATTACCCATCATGTTCCAATAAGCAACCGGTTTAACCCTAACCAGGCCGGGTTATTTTGGCTATGCTATAGCCAGGGGGGGTGGATTCCACCCCCCCCCCCCCCCCCCCCCCGAGATCTCGGCCGCCAAACGCGCGGCCGCCACAAAATTTGGCACACGGATAGTTTGCGACATAATCTACAAGATTGCATTGTTATTTTTTTGAAAAAAATAATGTTCTACCTTATTATGCAAATTTATGCAAAAATCCTCTTTTGGTCTATAAATCACTAAATATGGCTCAGAATATGCTAATCTTGTGCATGAATATTCTTTATGACCTAAATAAAAGGTTTTCAACATTAAACATTGCGACAGCCAAAAAATTCCTTATGTATTTCTTTGTTTTTGGAATTTATTATGTATTTCTTTGTTTTTTTACTTTTGTTTTTTATTGTTTTTTTCGATGGAATAAATTATTAACCATTATTCAACAATTTTTCGCCCAAAATTAAATGATTGCAGTGATTAAAATGAAAAATAATGAAGGTTTTGTCTATTCTAGGAAAAACTCAATTTCCATAGGATTTGTACACAAATCACAAAATTTAGCGATTTTCGGGGCCGACGCTCACTTACAAAAGGTCACGTGACTTTAGAACGGTATACCCGGTCGTCGCAAATTTGGTCTCAAAAGTTGCGCAAGACTTCAATAAGAAAACTCATGAAGTCGCACGGCAATACCTGCGCGCGTTGCGGAATTATCGCGCGAAAAGTCGAGGGGGGGGTGGATTCCACCCCCCCCCCCCCCCCCGGCCTGGTTAGGGTCAAGATACTACATGAATGACAGATGTCGATAATTGATTTAAATTATGACAAACATGTGATGTGACATACAAAAACATAGGCGGTTCTGATATGAAAATGTCATTCTATATGATCACAAGTAAATGACCCTCATTGCCTACAGGAACCTGGTGGGCCCTGTATTAACTGTAGTAGGGAACAGGTTAACCCATTGCCTACAGGAACCTGGTGAGCCCTGTATTAACTCTTTGGGCATTGCAAAATCTAGTAGTGAATGGATTCATGTCAAATGCGATCTTTACGAAAATTGGGATATCTAGAACGAGGACATCACGAACATGAATGGTGCTGACATAAATGTGTGCACCGTCTGTGAATTTCCAAAGTTCCTTACGATTATGGTTAATAACGCTCAAGTCCTGTCTAGACGACTGAATCATTGTAATGGATTCGTTCTAACACACCCAAGATGACCCACTTCCATAAATGTTGGGACTCCGAACCCAAACTGCACCAAGCCCAATAACAGACCAAACTGAAACCAAGACCATATTCAAGGCCTGGTATTGCTTTTCTAAAAGAGGGTTACAGACTTGGACCAACATTTTAAGGGACCTGGGCTTGTACTCTCATAGGACAATCCTTAGGGACTCACTGCTCATATGACAATGTTGTATGCAACAGAAACTGTTTAAGACCCAGTCCTACTAATTGAGGGACTTGGTCTTGTGCTCCTCTAGGACCATCCTTCGGTCTAGGCAACTTGTGTACCGTTTGTCTTAAATCTGGACCTATGTCACCTACATTTACAAACAATATATTAATAAATGGTCCAGATATATGATATAAGACTTGACAATTTTGGGTTGAGTCCTACAAATAGAGGGACAGAGGATTGTGCTAATGTAAGACCATTTTTTGTTGTGACCAACCATATATAGCTGGTCTTGAGTTCTGGACCTACATTTTCAATTCAAAATTCTAATTAAAAGTGCTTAAAGACTAGTATTAGTCCTACAATTTGAGGGACTTGGCCCTTAGAACCATCTTTCGGGCCCGACTGCTCATATACTGCTTGTTGTATGCCACACAGCCATAAATAAAAGGGTTCAGGACCTAGTCCTACAATTTGAGGGACCTGGGCATGTGTTTCCTTAGGACCGTCCCTCGGGCCAGACTGCACATATACTGCTTGTCGTATGCCACATAGCCATAAATAAAAGGGTTCAGGACCTTGGACCTAGTCCTACAATTTGAGGGACCTGGGCTTGTGCTCCCGTAGGACCATCCGTCGGGCCTGGCTGCTCATGTACTGCTGGTCCTTGGTCTGTCCGCATGTGACCTTCCACCAATCGGTGTCCTTGTTAGTGTCAGTGGGCTGCAGAGAAACAAAAGTAAAAGTAAAGAGTTTGAGAAAAAAAATCAGGATAAATTAAATTAATTACAGGCGAGAGAGAGAAAATAGTAAAGTATACAGTCAAACCTGTGTATAGTGGCCACTTCCCTGTTTAGAGAGGCATTTCAGCTGCTACTTGTAAAGTATATTTCATATTATTTGTTTTCATATATTCATTAACAAAAACCAATGTCATTTTGTAGATAAAGCTTTCCATCAAATGACAACAAATATTACCTTTACAAATGATACCTTTCTGATTTTGTATCTAGTCACTTTTTAAAATATATGATAGAGTTTAAGCAGGTTAAATTATGATTATCTTAAATTGGTGAAAATTAATGTATTTGTTTTTTCCATGTTAAACCTTACAATAAGGCCCCCCCCCCCCCCCCCACCAAAAAAATAATAAATTGTTGCATTGGAGTAACGGGCAACCAAAAATTAGGGTAGGTAGGTAGGGATTTTTTTTTTTTGCAGGATTCGCACAAATACACACAAACAGGCACCGACACAAACACTGAAACACAAACATACACACAAACACAAAAAGCGCTGGCCAAAACCACTCGAAACGCATACTATTTTAGCGGGAAAAAAGCCATACTGTCCGCAACACTTCCGGGTTTTCGGCGCAGCAAATATCGATATACATCAAGATATTGATCGCAATCGCAATCGGATAAAAAACAAAAACAACTTTAGGGTCGGGTGAGTTGCGCCAATTATTTTTCATGGCCTAAATTAAAAACTTTAAATTACCTTGAAGTACGTGCAGCTGGCTGGCTTTGAGGGCTGCCCTTTGACCTTTGACCACATGGCTCGCCCCGCTTTCCTGACTGGCACCGGGGAGGGGGTTGTGGGAATGTTGAACGCCTCGTTGAGGGACTTGGCACTGAACACACTCGAGAGGGCCGTGTTCTGTGTCATGCAACCAATAGGGGGCGACATCAGCAGGGTAGACGCCAAGACGCTTTCCTGTTGGGGTGAAAAAATTGGTGGAACAATATTATTATTCATGCAGGGCTCAAAATGAGCGCAGGCCCACTGGCCCAGGACTACAAGGCAAGAAGGTAACAGAAATAAGAAAAAGCATATAGAGCATTTTGATATGCAGCAAATTATGTTTATCTCCCCGTTCCTCCACCCCCAACAAAAATAATGTGTGAGATACATTTCATTGTTAATCAGTGTTACAGGTGTTACAGGGTTGTCATATTCCATTATCGTTAAGGCAAGAATTACATGACTTTTCACCACTGTCAGAAAAAGTTCTTTGACTTCTATCTTCACTTTATGTTACAAAACTAGAAATTGCGCGCTCGGCGGGTCGCGCAGCCGAGCACATGTATCCCCCGAACCAATTGCATTGCACTTTTGTGGGTTGTAATATTGTGAACTGAACAAGTTTGGTGGTGTACGTTGTTCTACTAGGCTGGCAGTAGCCTTTGGGCAAGGCCTCGCGCGCTGTTTGTCCTCCGAGCAGGGTCTGATTAATAGACAAGGCGATGTGCGCTTACAGCAGTGATCGCTGGACTGAGCCGCGTCAGCGGCGAGGCCTTTGCTAACTTGCGGAGCTCATTAATATTGGCATATGTAACAGGCTCTTACATTATGCAGCAGTTAAAAACAATTGCAGCCAAAATCAATAGGCTTCATCCTCTTTCCTTAATACACCTTCATACCAAATAAGAAAATGATCGGACAAGAACTCGGACCTGTAGAGCGTTCACATGGTAATCTTAACTATTTCTTTATATCATGGTTATCATGGTTACCATGGCAACCAGGACTCCGCCCCACACCAAAATCAATAGGCTTCATCCTCTTTCCTTAATACACCTTCATACCAAATTAGAAAATGATCAGACAAGAACTCGGATCTATAGAGCGTTCACAAGGTAATCTTAACTATTTCTTTATATCATGGTTACCATGGCAACCAGGACTCCGCCCCACACCAAAATCAAAAGGCTTCATCCTCTTTCCTTAATACACCTTCATACCAAATTAGAAAATGATCGGACAAGAACTCGGACCTGTAGAGCGTTCACAAGGTAATCTTAACTATTTCTTTATATCATGGTTACCATGGCAACCAGGACTCCACCCCACACCAAAATCAATAGGCTTCATCCTCTTTCCTTAAGACACCTTCATACCAAATTAGAAAATGATCGGACAAGAACTCGGACCTGTAGAGCGTTCACAAGGTAATCTTAACTATTTCTTTATATCATGGTTACCATGGCAACCAGGACTGCGCCCCACACCAAAATCTAAAGGCTTCATCCTCTTTCCTTAAGACACCTTCATACCAAATTAGAAAATGATCAGACAAGAACTCGGACCTGTAGAGCGTTCACAAGGTAATATTAACTATTTATTTATATCATGGTTACCATGGCAACCAGGACCGCGCCCCACACCAAAATCAATAGGCTTCATCCTCTTTCCTTAATACACCTTCATACCAAATTAGAAAATGATCGGACAAGAACTCGGACCTGTAGAGCGTTCACAAGGTAATCTTAACTATTTCTTTATATCATGGTTACCATGGCAACCAGGGCTCCGCCCCACACCAAAATCAATAGGCTTCATCCTCTTTCCTTAATACACCTTCATACCAAATTAGAAAATGATCGGACAAGAACTCGGACCTGTAGAGCGTTCACAAGGTAATCTTAACTATTTCTTTATATCATGGTTACCATGGCAACCAGGACTCCGCCCCACACCAAAATCAATAGGCTTCATCCTCTTTCCTTAATACACCTTCATACCAAATTAGAAAATGATCGGACAAGAACTCGGACCTGTAGAGCGTTCACAAGGTAATCTTAACTATTTCTTTATATCATGGTTACCATGGCAACCAGGACTCCGCCCCACACCAAAATCAATAGGCTTCATCCTCTTTCCTTAATACACCTTCATACCAAATTAGAAAATGATCGGACAAGAACTCGGACCTGTAGAGCGTTCACAAGGTAATCTTAACTATTTCTTTATATCATGGTTACCATGGCAACCAGGACTCCGCCCCACACCAAAATCAATAGGCTTCATCCTCTTTCCTTAATACACCTTCATACCAAATTAGAAAATGATCGGACAAGAACTCGGACCTGTAGAGCGTTCACAAGAAAATCTCTGCGGCGGACGCGGCGGACGCGGCGGCGGCGCGACGAGGCCAAATCCATAGTATCCCCCGAAGTGGTTCGGGGGATACAATAAGTTCTTTATTTCAGTGCTAAAGCAATGTAGATAAAGGGAAATTCCATGACTTTTCATGACCAATCAGATCATTTTACAACTTTCTCTGACTTTAAGTGCCCAAAAAACAAACTTAAGTCAAATTCCATGACTTTCCATGTTTTGCAGGCCCTGTGTAAACCCTGTGATATACTTTGCCAGAAATTGAAAAAATAAACAAATAAGTTTTAGTTATCAACTTACATCTCCATCATCATGCTTGTCCATCTTGGCTACATTCTCCTTATCTCCCTGCATACAGCTGGATAGGGACTTGCGGACTCGCTTGCTTGGAGAGGCTTCACCCTAAAATATAAATATAAATATAATAACAGAACGTTAGAGTAGGCGAAATCTCATGATTTTAGGATACAAATAGTTCAATGGAAGTACTTGAACATTTTATTTTTATTTCATATTTTGTTTAACATCCATCATCAGTTTCATCATCGTTTAGATCATCAGGATGATCATCTTCATCATCATGAGCAGCATCACCATCGTAATTGTCATCATCTTCACCATCCCCATCATCATCACCATAACAACCATCTTCATCAATTTCATCATCATCATCGTCACTTTTGTCATCATCATCATTCATCATCATTTTCAATATTCAAACGAACCTGATTTGCGGCTTCTCGCTTGATCTTGGCCCTAAGTCCTTCTCTCTCGTCCTTTGCGATAATCTCAGAGATATCTGCAAGCTGGTTTGGAGTGTGGGGCTAAAGAGACAAAAAAGAACATGAACGAATAAAACACAATGGGGTAACATTTAAGCACAACTGCTCCGAGCCAACATGCCAGTGTTAGTGTCGACTGTCGAGGCCTGCATCGACTTAAATCCATATTCCGCTCTAAATCTTGATTACAGTACAACTGTTCGATGAGTCAATCATGCATATGTCGGTACACCCCGTGAGCGACATTTATTTATGCAATATTTATGCGACAAAATTCAGAGTGCCAGCGTACACTAGAGGCCCCCACAAAATTGAAGTTAGTGGAAGATTTTAGAGCTACAGTACATCTAGGGACGTAACTTATACTGTGCGAGGCGCATACATACTCTCTCGCCAAAACTGATTGCTAAGTTCCGCTAACTTCAGTTTTACCAATCTAAAGTGTGATTACTACGGCGTCGCAGAGTGGAGCTTGGCCCCTAGTACAGAATATATACATAGTTAATATCAATCAATTTTATAAAATTATTATTTTTCGGAACATACCATTTTCTTGATGGCCGCCAGGGCATCTTTGAATGGTGTGGGTGTGCGGGGCGTGCTCTCAATCATGCGCGGCGTCCGGAAGGTGCTGAAAATAGACGTTCAATTGAAAAATGGTGAATATCAAATTTAATTTCAAAATTGCCACAACTTTGGATCATTCCATCAAAAATTGAATACAATAGTCAGTATGAAATATAACATAATTCCAACAAATTGGATGGTGTTTCGTAAAGAATTGATGTAGAAATCTATATTTAAACCGGTTGATGTTTTGTAATTGTTTGTTATGTTATTTCAAACAGTGATAACTGACCGGAAATATATAAAAATGTAAATGAAAATGAGCTCATTTTCATTTGTTTAATATGTTTACAGCCTTATTGTAAAGCCACTTTTTTGTCAATAGTAGGCTCATTACTGTGGATAAATAAATAAACTAAAACTGAACTCAAACCCCCAATTCACAGTGGCTATATAACAAAGAAAACAATACTAATACAGACATGATTTGAACAAAATTAATTTCTCATACATGTTTATGTACAGTATACTAACTTACCCTGGCTGTTTGGTGAGCATGGTGGGCGTGGCCTGTGAATGATTCCCACCAATGGGAGTGGAGGTCAGCTGCATGGGGGTGGAGCTTGTCGCCGGTGTGCCACTCACATTTAAGAACTGCGAAGATAAACATTTTTAAATTGATTTTATTTTTTGTTTAAATGTGCATGGGTATTGTGAAACAATACAGATCACTCTGATATTTATATCTTTCGATCTTTATATCATCAGTCTATCAATATCTTAGACTGATGATATACAGATGATATAAAGATGGTACCAGGAGAAGGAATGAAGGGTGCACACACTTGGCATTAGATAGAGAAGCATGGCCTGCTCTTGAGAAGACCACAGCAGCACTCTGCAGCTCCACCTGAACTTGATGATGGTGATGGTGATGGTGATGGTGATGATGATGATGATGATGATGATGATGATGATGATGATGATAATGATGATGATGATGCTGCTAATGATGATGATGATGGTGATGATGATGACGACGACGATGATGATATTTCATGCACCAATCAAATAAAAAACACAACAATTTGTAAGAATGTTGATAAAATATAATTATGATATTTCAAGCAACAAAAAATCTAAACAAACCTGGGAGGGTGAAAAAGGTAGGGCTTTGATAGGGGTTCCCTGGGGTGTGTTGGTGTCCGCTAGAAGGCTCTTGTAGGGGGTAGACGTGTCCAAACTCGATCCCATCGAACTGTTCAGTGAAGCGTTGAAGGACGTCGAGCTGGTTCGCGACCGCTGTAAGACAAAATTATATATAACAAACATAATTTACAATTTATTTTTATCAAATAAATACAAATATTTAAAATGAATATACAGGAACACCTGTGCATAGTGCCCACCGAAGGATAACATGAAAAGTGACAACTGTAGACAGGTGACTTCTACAATCAGGTGTAGAATTGGGGACTTGCAGATATTAATGATGGATAAAGATTCATGGCATTGTATTGTGAACTCAATCTTGGATACACCACTCAGATTATTATATATAGTCATAGATTTTATAGTAAAAATGCACCAGCAAGTGAACAGAATGCTGAAAATAGGTTTAACAATAACCATTGTTTTCGGTACAGGTTACCATTTTTGGAAATAAACCAAATACTTTCCAGGACTATCACAGTCCTTTTTAGGACTATTCTAGAAGGAATACCAACAGTCCTTCTCAGGACCCACCAATCCTCTCCTCATACATGGTGCAACTGCAAACCACACGTGTTGAAATCTAGAAGGGCATTCTCACCTGTTTGCGACGAGACTTCCTGAGGATCGTGGGCGGGGTGCTGAACTTGGATGTGACTGGTGACGTAATGGGGATGAGACCTGACCCCTCCTTTGAGAGGGTCGACAACGCCTGGCCATCAAAATGATAATCTGTGGAAAGAAAAAGACAACAAATTAAACAACATCAGTGATCCATTGATAAACTTTGTAATATTTATTGTGACATTTGAGACTTCAATCATACACCAAAATCATTGTATGATTCCTAAGATACATTCATGTACCAAGTTTGATTGAAATCTGACATTCTGTTCTTGAGATTTTGCAATTACAAGCTCATTTAGCACATATATTGAGCCCTGTGACCTTTGACCTCATGACCCACAAAATCTAATCGGATCATTGTCACCCCAATATGTACACTCATACCAAGTTTGAAATTGATCCGTAAACCGGTTCTTGAGATATCGCGAGAACGAAAAAGGGACTGACGAACGGACAGATGTACGACCTGAAAGCATAATGCCTCCGGCCACTTCGTTGGTGGAGGCATACAAAATTCAAAAGCCATTTCATTCTTCAGTTCCCATCTTAGCCCTTGAGCATGACAATTGATCCACTAGTGCTGTTCTCTAGTCCGGTGTATACATCGGGCCCCGGTAGGAGTGTATACTGATGAGTGCGCCTCATGGCTGTCAGAGTGATTCGTTGCTCCCAAGGGAGCAGAAAACACACGACAGGGGTAATAATGTAAATCACATAGAGATGATTATCAATCATAATAGTAAGGCGCTATATAAATCAAAACATCATTTGCAGTGGGGTTTTTTACTGGGATCTTTACCTGTAGAGCCAGCAGCCGTCATATGCGTGAACTTGATGGGCGTGCTGGAGCTCATGCCAGGAGAGAGGTCAAAGGTCAAATTCTTGGCATCGTCAAAGGGCGTCCCCGACTCCAACAGGTTGTGGAAATCTCTATAGAATATGAAGAGAAGGAGAGAGAGAGATTGGAGAAGTCAAATTAACTTGTTGCTTATGGCAGTGCTCGAAACAAGCATAGGCCCGGCCCGCTGGCCCGGGGCCACTAAAAATTAGCTCCGGGCTACCAAATTTCATTGATCCTAAATTCTACTGGCCCATTTGGGCAACCAAATTTAACAGAATTTGTTATGATTTTCTTGTTTGGGGCCACCAGGTTTAGGTTTTGGGCCACTCAAAGTTGAACAATCTTGGTTTAACTTGCCCGACTGGGCCACAAGGCAAAAAGGTTAATTTCTAGCATTGCTTACGGGAACCGGGTGGGCCATGTCAAAAGTTCATGGGGATTTCAGAATCTCATAGATTACGGATTCACAATGATCAGTAATTATAAGCACATGCCCACTGGCCAGGGGCCACTAAAAATTGGCCTCAGGCCACCAAATTTGTATTGATGCTGTATACAGTATCCCACTGGGGGGTGACTGGCCCCAATGGGCAACCAATAATAAACAAACTGTCACTGGTTTTGAAAATCTACCCACGGGAACCTAGCATACCTGCCAACATTTGAAAATGAAAAATCTTACTCTCATGTGAGCGAAGCGCACATCACAAGCGCGAAGTCCTTTGCGGCCGGGGTCTAGCTCTAGGGTTCTAGATGCTCTCTTGTGCTATCTTAGCCTTATTTTTTAACATATGACCACACTGAATGAGCAATACTTCAATGATAAAGATCATGAATATTTTGACTTAATGAGCTTTTTTCATATACATTCATAAAATATGTATGTGTGTATCTATATGCACATGTATATTTACTTTTTAAAAAGAAAAGAAAAGAAAAGAAAAGAAAACAAAATTTAATTACAAAATCGGACTGGTTGGCAGGTATGACCTAGTGGGCCCTGTATCAGCTCTTTGGGGATTGCAAAATCTAGTAGGAAAATGGTACAAGGGAACCTGTTGTTGGGAACTGATTAACCCTACAGGAACCTGGTGGGTCCTACTATTGAACTCTGTGTGGATTGCAAAATGTGGTAGGGAACTTAATCTCACCTGAAAGGCGATACCTCTCCTGCGGGATCCAACAAAAACCACTTTGACGGGCTCTCAGAGGGGGCAGCAGAGTCGACCTTTGAACTTTCCCCCTTCTCGTGTACGATGGTGTCGTGTCCCATGGGGTAGAGTGTCCTCACTACGCCCTGGCCCGGTCCTCGCATCTTTAGCGCGTCTGGAAATAAAATTATATGAAATGTAGGGAGGTTGCAGTTTGGCTTTCCATAATAACAATAACATTGGTACAGATCTGTGTAGTATGTCATTGCTCAAAGTATCAATATGATAGTCATAGTTTTGTAGACAACTTCTTTCTTATAATACAAAGTTGATTCCAACATTTAAAAGTGCATCAGATGATGTGGGTGAAATACCCTGTGCAAGACTCCTTGATTTTTGTATATCATATGTATTCTACATAGATCACAAAGGTCTTCAAGGGCCTGCCCATGATGTAAGAGGCAACATCATCTTGTATTCTTGTTTGATTTTCCATGATCTTTAATCAGTGAGTAGAAATTAAATTGCATGAAGTGAAAAGGGTGGTATGGTTTAACTGCAAAATGTAAAGTTATTACTTACCTCTGATAGAGTTTGCACTCATAAATTCACTGTCCGGTGTGTACATCTTGGACGTGTTTGCGGGCTGTGAATTGAAGAAACAAAACAAAAATGAATAAGAAACATGAAAGAAATATTATGAATGTCTGCATCAAATTTTAAGGGTGGTTCGGATTCATAAATCAGATGGCTGATGAATGTTGCTATCTTGAAAACACCTTGCGCATGGTGCATAAAATTCCTGTTTTGAAAGTGTGTACAGGCTGTGAATAAACAAAAAATCTACATGAAATATTGTGGGTGGGGTCATGAGTTTTATATCTATAGTGAAAGCAAGAAAGAGTTGTAGAATCAGTCGAATGATTAGTGATGGTTGAAAATGAATGTACTTTTTTTTTCCTAATAGCCCTCCCGGAGAAGTACAATTGTGGTTTTCCTTTATCTTTTGGTGGCCTGACCCATAATAGGGTAACCTTAAAACAAAATAGGTACTCATTAACTTCCATGTATTCAAATCAATTTCCACTTGTTTGTGTGTTTACTATACTGGTGTGCTACAGGCTTTGTTTGTATGGGTATATGTTTCAACTACCATTTATGTCAATCACTTGATTGTGTGATGCCCCTCTAAAGTTGAAGCAAACGCCACCATCTTTGGATACAACGACACACTCAAATTTGAATGATGCTCATGTCCACCAACAAAAATGTCTCCAGCCAACTTTAATACAATATACAAAGGTAAAGGTATACATTATCCATGAACGAAATCAATGGTTTTTACCTTTCTTCTGGTTTCTCTGTATACTGGTGTGCTGCGTGGTTTGTTCAGTGCGAACATGTTAAATTGTTCCAACTACCATATTTGTCAATCACTTGATGTCAATGGTTATTACCTTTCCACTGGTTTGTGTGTATCCCGGTGTGCTGCATGGTTTGCTTGGTGTGTATGGGTTGCTTGTTTTAACTACCATTTATGTAAATCACTTAATAGTGCAACGCCCCTCTATAGTTTAAGCAAACACCATTCTTTGGACACAAATAGTAATACTAATACACTTGTCATATTTGAGTCCTCATACCCCAAACAAACAAAAAATCTCCAGCTGGCATACATTATCCATGTATTCATATCAATGGTTTTTACCTTTCCACTGGTTTGTGTGTATCCCGGTGTGCTGCATGGTTTGCTTGGTGTGTATGGGTTGCTTGTTTCAACCTTCCTCTTCATGGTCGAGTTCCAGTGGTTCTTGATGGCATTGTCTGTCCTGGAGGAAAAATGATACAACATTTACATAAATCGATCAGAATTAATATCATACAAACTTATTTGTGAGAGTGTAAATATAAATCATACAGTGTGCTATTGAAAGATTTTTTTTTTAACAATAATTATATGATTACTTAGATTAAATTTCAATTCAATACGCAGGGAGAGAGAAGATGATGAGGAGGCATTGGAGGAAAAGTAGTATGAGGTGGAGGAGGAGGAGGAAAAGGAGGAGGAGGGAGGAGGAGGAGAAGAAGCTTGAAGGGGAAGATGATGTGGAATTGTAAGTCACTAATAGGAAAGAAACATGGATATGAGGAGGATGCATTGGGACAAGGAGGAAAAGAAAGAGAGAGAGGTGAAAGGGGCCAGAGGAGGAGAATTAAGAAGATGGAGGAACACAAGGGAGGTGAGGTAAGGAGGGGGCAGAGGTTGAGAAGGAGACAGAGGAGAATAGAGAATATGAGGAGAAGGGGGAAGTAAGGTGAAAAGGAAGAGAGGAGAAAGGGAAGAAGGAAAGAGGAGGAGGAAAAGTAGGAGGAGGTGGAGGATAAAGAGGAGGAGGAGGAAGAGGAATTGTAATAGGAAAGAAACATGGAAGATGAGGAGACATTGGGACTAGGAAGAAAAGAAACAGTAGAGGGAGATGAGGAGGGGGCAGAGGTTGAGGAGGTAGAGGGCAGAAGGAGGAGGAGGAGGAGAATGAAGAAGATGGGGATAAAGGGGGAGTAAGGTGGAAAGGAAGAAAAGAAGGAGAGGTAGTTGAAAGGTAGAGGGAGATGAGGAGAAAAGTAAGAGGAGGACGAGGAGGAGGAGGAGGAGGTGGAGGATAAAGAGGAGGAGGAAGAAGAGGAAGAATTGTAAAAGGAAAGAAACATGGAGGAGGCATTGGGACTAGGAAGAAAAGAAAGAGGAGAGGGACATGAGGGGGGCAGAGGTTGAGGAGGAGGAGGAGAATGTAGAAGATGGGGATAAAGGGGGAGTAAGGTGGAAAGGAAGAAAAGAAGGAAGAGAGGTAGTTGAAAGGTAGAGGGAGAGGAGGAGAAAAGTAGGAGGAGGTGGAGGATCAAGATCAAGATGAGGAGGAGGAAGAGGAAGAATGGTAAAAGGAAAGTAAACATGGAGGATGCATTGGGACTAGGAAGAAAAGAAAGAGGAGATGGAGATGAGGATGGGCAGAGGTTGAGAAGGAGGAGGCAGAAGAAGGAGGAGAATGATGGGGAGATTAGGAGAAAGGATGAGTAAGGTGGAAAGGAAGAAAAGAAGGAGAGGTAGTTAAGAGGTAGAGGGAGAGGAGGAGAAAAGTAGGAGGTCGAAGAGGACAAGGAGGAGGAGGTGGAGGATAAAGAGGAGGAGGAGGACGAGGAAGAATTGTAAAAGGAAGGAAAACATGGAGGAGGAGGCATTGGGACTAGGAAGAAAAGAAAGTGGAGATGGAGGTGAGGAGGGTGCAGAGGTTTAGAAGGAGGAGGCATAGTTAAGAGGTAGAGGGAGAGGAGAAGAAAATGTAGGAGGACAAGGATGAGAAGGAGGAGGAGGAAGAAGAAGACGAAGAAGATGAAGATGAGGAGTTGTATGAAGAAAGAAAGGAGGAAGAGGAGATAATAAGCAATATACCTTCCTGGCAGGAGTTTTGCAATCTCAGCCCAGCGGTTGCCAATTTTCTTGTGTGCCTCGTAGATGACGTAATCTTCCTCCTCTGTCCACGCAGACTTTTTGATGTCAGGATTTAGATGATTGTGCCACCTGAAAATTATATTAATGATCATACTCTTTCTCATTTTTTTCTAGAAAGAAATTTGTTGGTGCTCGTTTGCAAAACATTTGGAACCAAATTATTATAAAGTTTTGTAACATGATTTGCATTTAATTTATATGTACATGTATCCATTTTCACGAATTACCTATTGATGTTTTTAAGTCAATTTTTGTAACAAAGATAACTATTTTGACAATAACTTCAATAATCTTAATGACAAGTCAAATAATGTGGCATAATAGAATTGTAAGGCAAAGGGAAACCATTGAAAAATAACAATACTAAATGCAAATATAATATTGCTCTAAATCAAAATGAAACCAAAACTAACAAAAGTAGAATGGCAAATAACAGAAAGTTAATCCCAACAAATATGCTTTTTGACAAGTTATGCAGACCTAATTGAGTGTTCAATCAATAAAATAAAAAACACCTAAATCACATCCTTAGAAAAATATGGTAAATGTGGTTTTCATTTATAAAAAACTCTTTCATTTTGTTCTAAATTGCGCAATAATAAATACCAAAGTAGTGATGTCACATCATTTTGTTAGTGCATAGTAATGGTTTTGGGGGGTGTTTCACAAAGATCATTTAAGTTGAACTTAACCCTAAGTTGGACTTAAAAAGTATGGTAAGCAATTTGTAGACTTGGAATGAAATATACTCAAAAGCAAAAATGCAAGTATTTTAGACTTTTCATAAATTACATCAAGAAAATGAAATCTCTTTGATATTAGAAAATATTCATGATTTGAATAAACATTTTATGCCTTTTAAAAGAACGTTGACAAAAAATGTTTCAAAGAAAATAATGGCTTTCTATAATATTTCAGTTCAACTTAGGATCTTTGCGAAACACCCCCCTGAACACATTGGCCTTTGATTTGGGCTTCAGGTATTGAAGTACAAGCTGGACGATTGCCTTCTTAGCAACTGCTATGTCACACATTTCTGGCTTGCCCGACATTGTTTGGAACCGTTGCCCATAGCAATGAATAGCTGTGACGTCACACTTCTTCACTCTATTAACCCAAATGGGCTCAACACCTGTACTTGCCCGAGGCAAGTCAAAATTTATGTTGGGCAAGTAAAATTTCATAAAAAAGGTCTGCTCGATCGGACAACGTAAATTTCTCTTCAACCTTATTTGCCACATTGACACAGGAAGGAATTTAACTAACCTTTTTACATTCATAATAATAATAATAATAATGGAATTTTATTCAACAAACAAAATGTCCTAAGATGGCCATTTGCTACAAGCTATTGTTATACCTCTCTCTGCACTGCTTGCCCGTACGTCCCACCAACAGCTTGCTGATCAGCGACCACCTCTTAGGCCCGTAATGCCCGACCAGCTCCACAACCTTTTCATCCTCCTGGACCAGGAACCAAAGCCATCAGGACCAAGACCAGAGTGTTCAGGATGTGTGTAGGGGTCCAAACGAATTAGGATCAGGTCCGGAAAAAGTGTTAGTGAAACAAAAACAAATGGAAAATAGCATGCAATTAGTAAATTATTTCCAAAAGGGAAACTTGAACAAAAACATGTAAAATACAATTAAACCTGTGTATATGACTCTCCCAAGGGAAATACAAAAAAAAAGTGGCCACCTTTATAGACATTAGTTCCACAACAATCTTGGCCGGGGTTCACTTTTGGTGGCCACTCGAGGGAAGTCTGGTTACTATAGACAGGTGACCACTAGGACCGGTTAGGCTGTACTATAACTTGTGAAACTTTTTTTTTAAAGGTAAACAAAAACTGTAAAATTCAATATACAGTCAATTCTGAATTAGCGGCCACATGTCTATAACAGTGTCTACATGTCTACAACAGTCAAACCTGAATTAATGGCCACATGTTTATAGCAGCAAACCTGGCTATAGTGGCCACTTAAAGTGATCCTCTGCAGAGAAAAACAATCTTATGGAACCTGTCTATCGAGGTCACCTGTTTACAGTGGCCACTCGTCTTGTTTCCCTTCAAGGGTAACTATACACTGGTTTGGTTGTAACTTATAAACATTTGAAGAAAAAGTAACACCAGTAACTGTAAAATTCTAAAAATTGTGAAAAATACACAAAAACCTGATTAGCAGAATTGTTACCTTTCCCTACACTGTTTTCCTACTCTACCGGGTATATGTTGACTGATGATAGACCACTGTTTATTGCCAAGCTCCAACACTAGTTCCCTTATTAACAGGTCCTCCTGGTTTTGATGAAAAATGGTCACCAGTCTTCATTTTCAATCCTTCACTTTGTTTGAATGTAAAATGCGATTAAAAATGTATTGCAAAAGTATGTATGGAGAGTAATCCAATACTTTGTAGTTTCTTTCCATATTTTGGACTGGTGACAGACCACTGTTTATTGCAAAGCATAAGAAACATGGTCATCAGTCTTCAAACTCCGGTCCCACACTTTGTAAGTGTTACTTTGTCATGCTCATACAAGTATTGATTGCAAAAATATGTACAAAGTAACAAGATTTAAAAATTGTTGATAAACCACTTCCAATGACATGAAATAGGTAAAAGTCAGACACGAGACATTATTTTTTTTTTATTAAGCCAGGGCTCGACACTTACACTGGCCCGGGGCCAGTGAAATTGCACTTTGGGCTAGCAACAATTTTAAAAAGTCATATTTTGGTGGTCCCATATTCAACCCGTCATTGACAAAATTATAAAAATCTTGTCTTCTTCCATGTCATGCTTCATCTATAATCAGAGGTTTGATCAAGAAAAGTGATATTTTGAACAGTTAAAAGTTTACTCATGAAATTAAATTTTCGGGGCCAATAAATTTTTCTTTTGGGCCACCACAAAAGGGGAAGAAATTATTTCACTGGCCCGACCAGGCCACAGGCCAAACAAGTGAGTGTGGAGCCATGATTAAGCCATCCTTCTACTTAACATTGAACCGTAGGCACAGTAGTCAGTACCTGGGCCTTTTTATGATTTTTGTTGGGCTCTTTTTGTTATTTTAGGTTCTAGATATCGCCCCGAGTCTGCTATCTCTGGTTCAGTTCTTGGACCTACCTCCGTGGTCCAGGGACCCTTGACCAGGTCTGGGCTCAGGACCTTCTGCCAGCGGTGGTAGCACTGAAGTTCTGAGCGGTTTGGCAGGAAGCATGCAATCACCTTCCAGTCATTGGTTCCGTGGACATCGACCACCTGGCGCAACCTCTCGTCCTAAAATAATCAAGTCAAGAAGCAAATGAAAATAAACAGTAATTTGTTATAATTTTTCTTAAATTATTAATTCCTTTCCATGTTTTGGCCAACCTGAGCAGTTTTGCAGGAAAAATGTGATCACCTTCTATTCTTAAGTTCCATTGTCCAGCGAAGTCTCTCATCCTAAATCAAGTTATAAAGTTAAACAAAATGAAAATACAAAACAAAATGATGTACATGTGTTTATACACGTTCTTCTTTACTTTTTTTGTATTTGATTTTACGTATGGTTGGAATAATTTGAACTTTAATTCAAAAATCTTTTTCTTAAAATTCTTATTCCTTTCTATTGCATTTCCTTTGACACAACAAGAGTATGGTGCCTGGATTTTTATAACTAACCTCTTCTTTTGTCCATCGAGCCCTGCTGATATTCTTGGAGAAGAATGACGATGACAGCGACGAGTCGCTAAGGCTCATCTCTGATTCCGTGTTGTCATCGCAATCGCTCGCACTGTCCGTATCGTCATATTCCTTGGAGTTGGACAACATGAACCTGCAAAAAAAAGAGAAAAATCATGTATACATTTACAGATTTACCAAAACACTCTCATTTTTCGTTCTGATGTGTGATCTCTCACATAGGCATAGCTTGTGTCCTTTTATTTCTTCATTCGTGGGGGCGCATATTTGTGTGACTTTTTTCTTGCATACAATTAATTCAAAGTAAGCTTTACATCCACAGCATTATCTACCAAGAGTCTTGGCGCTTGGTTTTTTGGACAACTCAAATATTTATCATTTGATGAGGTGGAAAAACGGCTTGTGCGAGTAGTGGCAGTGGTGCCAGTGGCAGTGCCGGCTTTATTTAGTGGAGAAGTGTATCCATTCCATGACCATGGCTAGAAATGCAATGTAAACATGAAATAAAGCACAACAATTGCGCAAATCCTGTCACAACTTTGGTTTCCATTTCACTTGTTTTACTTCAGTTCACATTTCTGACTCCTGGCTGGACAGACTTGACACTTGTTCATCCATCCTCATTTCAACATTTCTCCATCACAAAAGGCATGAAAAGGAAAGTTTAAAATAATTAATAATAAAATACAAATTAAAGTATTAAACTGCATGTTTTATTGATCGAACCTTCATTCATTTGCTTGTTCAAATATCTAATAATAAGTTGATGAATATTGTTATTTTATTTTACAATCATCATCATGAATTTGATCATGATGATGACAATTGTTATTATTGAGAACGAAAGCAAAAATAGTTTGCAAAAGGAGAACAAATACGTGAACTTACCCGACAGTTCTTGGGGAAAACATGGCACACCGGTTGAATTCTCTTCTTTCTTTCTCTAGGGAATTAATTTTCGTTTATCTTGGCAGTATTTGGCGAAACTTTTCCTCAAAATAATGCAATACATTACGATAAAACTGTGTCCAAATATCAGCTGTTCACACGCCAAATCCAGCACTGTGCACTGTCAGTGCATTGACATTACACGCTATTGCAATAGCAATCTCAATGCATTGTTTAGCTCGAGATGAGAATGAATGAATGGAAAACATTGCGCTTGGGCGCGGGGACCTTCCATAGGCTCGCCACGTATTGTGTACAAAGTCTATGGCGATCCCGGAAGAACGGAATGAATGGAAGTCGAATTTGCGCGCGGTGAGTAAGCCGATTACGTCATGTCAACTTCGCGAGCGCTGATTGGTCGATTCCGGCTAGTCTTCCTGTAAGCTACAAAAGCTTTTCTTTCGCTGATGATGCATTCTGATAATAATACATTCTTTATATTTTAGTACGCTCTATTTTTCCTACTAATACGAACACGAAAATTTGTGCAAATACAAATTTGGATTTAATTCCTCTTATAAAGAGTGAGAGGACTCACACGCATTTCCCCCCTTGGATAGGGTAAAATTAAAATAAATAAACACCAGCAAATTGTACTAATATTGTAGCAAAACAATCAATCTCTCTCATATTTTAGTTCATAGTCCCCACATTGCCGTAGCTAATTTATATACAGGGGGCGGATGGTACGTGCCCCATGATTTAACAAAACAACACAAACACAGTACCTACAATATAAAGAGTGCCCCCCCCCAAAAAAAAAAAAAAAAAACAAACAAACAAACAAACAAACAAACAAACAAACAAACAAACAAACAAACAAACAAACAAAGAAACAAAGAAACAAAACAAAACAAAACAAAAACAAAAACAAAGTTCACGTACTGCCTCTCCAAGTCAGTCAGACCACGCTGCTCATTGGACTGCCTATGGGAGGGGGCTGCTACCACCCACCCCACCCCCTGACTGGAGAATATGACAACTCCTGTATATATTCGTGTACAAAGTAATTGATGGTTTAATCATATAATATTTTGAAGCAAAATTAGCAATTTAATATTTTGTCAAAGTATGACTTACATCGGGTCAACGTAATATATCTAATATGGGTCAAATCTTCATATTTTCTGGCAAATTGTACCTCTTTTGCAGGCTAATAAATCGAAGTATACAGTGTAACTATACATGCGCAAGACGGTGGCATGTTAGGCCCCTAAAAATAAATAATTTGGATGGGCATATCTCAGCCAATACTTAATTCAATTGATTTTCGACATTTGGACTTTATTTTTGATGCTCTTTCGCCAAAATAAAGTTCTAATTGAAAAATTCTAAACATTGATTGTTATGACGTCATCGCTTCTGTATACTCTATACGCCCGGCGATTGATACAATGGATATGGGGACAAGTATATCAATCAATCTGATATTTCGTCGTGCATTCCACGAAGTGACACATCCGACCGCGGCAGCGCGTAACTACATTTTGAATAAAACGCATTTAAAGACTTCTCTTTACTTCAAACAGCTAATTCGGCGTGATAACTTTCGATAATTATACTGTATAGTACATGTCAAGAAAGGGGAGAATCTACTCTTTCTCGTCGTGTATAATAATCATCTAAGATACGTACGATAATAACACAGTGAGGTTATAAACGCGTGTGTCACTTCGTGGAATTTATAAGCGCGCACAGTGAAAATTCCACGAAGTGACACATAGCTATGTGTCGCGCATAGCATGTGTCACTTCGTGGAATTTATTGTTGGGATTTTCGGGATTCGTTTAAAGCGGACTATCTTAATAATTTCACTAATTAAGCAAAATTACATTCTGAAATTTTGGCAAATGAAAGACCATGGTTTATAGATATAAAAAATGAATAAAACTCAGAATCGACTTTGGACGCGATTTTGGTGCGATGTGTCACTTCGTGGAATGCACGACGTCTGTATTGCTAGCTATTTTTCTTTTTTCAACCAAACCCTATATATGTATTTTTAAATTTGAATTCAGGATAGAACGTATCATGGACAGAGTGCTACAAACGAAATACAGTAGGAGACATGTGCTATAAATATGCAGCCCACACAGGTTACACTATACTTGATTGTATTTCATATTTTACAAGCCGCCCGAAATGCATTTTGTTTTATACTATTTACATGATTGTATAGTCCTTAAAATGTTTTAATTTATTTATTATTTAAGTGCATGTTATTACTGCTGAGAGTTCGATACAAATACTATAATTTTTGAAAGGGGAAGTCCCAGAAAATGAAATATTATTTCCTCCACTGACATAGCTGTTATGGCGGATGCATGGGGGCGGATGACTTGTGTGACAGGGATAAAATAAAAGCATGTATTTATTTATTTATTTTATATCATTTTTACAGTTGTTTAAAATTACTAATAGATAATAGTAAGTAGTAATAATTAGTATTCTGCAGAATGCAGTTGGTATGCGACATTAAAGGGACATTCCGGACAATTGTTTGAGAAAAAAAACAGTAAATTGGAAATATGATATTGACAATACAATCTGACTGTCTGGAATGAAGACTACGCTCCTAGCAATTGATGCGTGTTGTTGTTTTTGTTTTCGAGCGATGCTTGGCGAGAAGCAAAGCCAATCTTCTCCGTGCTGTTCCAATTTCATATCCATTTCCTGACCTCATTAACTCTTTCAGTGTCATTATGCAAGTTAAGCATATATAAGATATAGTAATTTACTATGCTGGTAACTGTTGAGTTAATTACAACCGCCTATAATCATGCTGTTGTATGTTAATATATCCTTCGTTTTACGTAATACATTTAAAATAGTTATTACAATAGACTGTCCTGGATTGTCATTTGCATTAGATTAAATCAAGTCTAATATTTATTTTAATTATTGAAGAGGTAATATCTTGAATTATCTGCGTCTATGTATTTTTCATATATGATTTAAACTTTTTTTTTCTTTTTCGGGCAATAGATTTGACCGAGTAAACTATAGATTAACAGTGTGGTTTATTGTGATCGATTATATATTGTGCACGATCATTTTCCGAAATCTTCGCCGAATAAGGTTTTTTTTTATGCGAATGTATCTAAATTTATAGAAATTGAGCTTCACATTATTTATATAAGTTAATAAACTTATATCTCATCTCGCACGATTTGTATTTGTTATACATAATTGATATTTAACATGCTTACATTTTTAAAGCGTAATGAGATACCGAGGAGAAAGAACGTTGCCCCAGGTAAAAAAACAACAAAAAAACAAAAAAACAATAATACACAGGCGAATGTATAAGTAAAATCTTACGAATTCAACCATTTAAAAAATGCTTACACTTCTTCAAAAATGTTCAAAAGAGGTTTGTAAATAGTTGTTGATGATCTCTCTATTCAATCATTATTTCTACAATACATCACATGCATAATACTGTATGAAAACTGGTTGAAACCAATGTTTTTTAAAGAGCGCCCTTTTGTGTTTTGATGGCTCTTTTTTTTAATGATAACAGGCATTTTACTTAGTCGATTGTAATGTTGTATACCTTTCGAGCATGATAGAGTTATAACTATTACATGTAGTTTGTAAATCTACCAGTCCGATAAACATTCCTAGCATATCAACCATAATTATTGTTATCAATTATTGGATGTTCAAAGTTCATAGTTCATTTCTCATGTCACTCTGTCAAAGAATATTAAAGAAAATACAATTTAACACAAAGTAACATAATTTATTATTATAGATATCCGAAACACACAACATAAAAACATTAATACATATTATTAAATATAAGAAAAATGAAATATTTATACATTAAAACCAACAGGGAATGTGTTCATTACAATCTACATTAAAAAATAGAGAAAATTCTTTGTTTTGTTAAAATTTGATTAATTAAGAGGAGAACCGTCTACTTAACATTGCCACATTAACTGTGAGACCGCTGTATAATTACATGTATACACATTTGAATAAATATAAACCCTGTTTCAACAATCTAGCACAACAACTTTTGTTAGTATATAATGTTACTGTGCTTTACTAGGTAACAGCGAGAAGCAGAGAACGATCCCCATGTTGGAAACAGGCCCCCCCCCCCCCCCCCCCCCAACTCAAAATGGAAGTTGGCCAAATTTTTAATGAAGAGAACCACCGATTGTTATGTTAATTCGACTGGCTGCCATGGTAATATTAGCGTAAATTCATTCATAATAATGCGCGGGCGCGAACTTCACAATTATCACGCACGAATTTATGGTATGCCTCTGTTATGACGTCACAATGAAAAACAATATTTTGATCCTAGTAGGGAAATCCCCTGTTTCTTGACTGTGCGCAATTAAAGGGATAGTTGAGTTCTGGTAAGGAGAGTACAGTTTTAGTGAAACTGAATTTTAGTAACCAAAACCTGCATCATTACATTACAAACTAATAGTTATAACTAGAAAGGAACACAAAATTACAAATGACGTAGTAAAGATCATGTTATCATTCAAAAAGAGCCGTTAAAACGTAAGAGGGCGCTCTCTAAACACTCATCGGTTTCAACCATTTTGAATAAAATATTGTGCATGTGATGCTTTGTTGAAATAGTGATTAGATAGAGAAATAACCACCAACTATTTAAATACCAATTTTGTAACTTTTTGAAAAGAGGAAGCATTTTTTTGAATTTTTAACGGCTGGTTCAAAATTCTCTAATAAACCCGGGGCCCCGGGTTTATTACAAATTGTTATATTTATGGATATTTCAGCCGTTTCTGAACCGATTTTGATCAAACAAAGATGATTGTATTGTTTAAATATTATGCTCTTTCAAATTTTAAACTCAGCTTTTCATTACCTCACAAACCAATTAAGTAGTCTAGCGCCCTCTCTACCAAAACTCAACTTTCCCTTTAAATACATGACATCGCGTAACTGTTAGTACTGCGCGTAATTAAAATAATAGAGATGAATTAGAATACTTAAGCGTCTTTGGTATTATGAAGCGCAATTTTGCTGAGAAGTGCGTGTTTAAATGCCATGGCAACTGCAAGTGCGCAATGCGTAATTACTTTAGCTTTTTGCGTAATGTGTTAATTTATCCAATGAATCCACGTCTGATAATTTATTCAAATGAAAAAAATCTGACGTACTACCTCATTTGCATGACATTCGGTGCGTATTTTCAAAAACTTGCTGATAAAGGTGTGGCCTATCTCTGTGGTTAAAACGCTATACGCTTATTCAGTTGGGGTTCTAGTATTTATATTGTATTTCTGTGGTTGGAAAGTGGAAGAGCGCCATCTCGCGTCCAAAACATTATAATCAAGATTTGGTCAACTCAGAACAAGCTATCCCTCAACAGCGATAAGACGGAAATAATCCACTTAACGTCAAAGTTCCGACAACAACCTCGAGCTATCAGCGTCAATGTTGACGGTGACAACATCATTCCTGTATCACATGCTAGGAACCTGGGTGTCCTATTCGACCAACACATCAACATGACAGAGCATAATTATATCCAGTGTGTGCAGATCAGCGATGGCAGCAATCAGGTGCATCAGTCAGATCAGAAGTTTCGTGACTAAAAAGACAGCCCTCATTTTGGTCAATGCATTTGTCACCAGCAGACTGGACTCTTGCAACAACTTGCTGTTTGGTCTACCGAACACATATTTGCAAAAACTTCAAATGATCCAGAACATTGCAGCACGATTGGTCTCCCGCACTCCACGTTCACACAGCATCACACCTACTCTCAACGAGTTGCACTGGCTCCCAGTTACCAAAAGAATCACTTTCAAACTGCTATTACTGACCTACAAGGCCCAACATGGACTCTCTCCTTCGTACCTAGCTGACACGATGAAACCGTACACACCAGGCCGTAACCTCCGCTCCAGCAACCAACTCTTACTAGATGTCCCCAAATGTAACACCTCGTTTTATGGCTCTAGATCCTTTCAATATGCTGGCCCCAACCTGTGGAATAAACTCCCCCTTACTATTCGACAATCCACATCCCTTGGTCAATTCAAATCCTCACTGAAAACCCACCTCTTTCGCTCTGTGTAAAATTAAGCCAGTACCCAATGTTTATTGTAATGTTTGCTTGTATGTTCTGTTTAAGATGTAAGCATTTGTAATTTAATTTGTTTTAAGACTTAAGTATTTGAATTGTAAATGATGTAACATGTGTAAAGCGCGTAGAGAATATATATATATATTATTACGCGCTATATAAGCAATGTCTTATTATTATTACTTGCTTACATTCATGTGCAATTTTTTGTATTATCAATTACTTTAAAATGGTTGAGTCCTTTATTTGATGTAAAAGGAAATTTATATTTATGTTCATGTTCAAATTACTTTAAGTACATGTACTGATTACTTTATAATGTAATGATGATTATAATCTTATATTTTGATATCATTGAAAAACAAAACACTTAACTTATAAGTTCGATTACTATATATATATACCATTGAAAAATGCCATGATTGCTACCCACTGAATCTGATACGACAGCAATGGAACAGGATATTGGAATTGAGAAAGACCATGATTATATTCAATTGTCAATGGAATAATGCAAAAAATGGACTCTATTAGTGCCAAAAAAAAAAAAAATCAAAACAACTTTCTATTATTCTAAAAGGCGACTAGATGAATGGTTATCTATATCAAATTATAATTTTTCATGATTACCATTGATAAATGTCACATATGGCAGATGCTTTACCACCGATTCTGATGAATAGTAATTAATACCACATTACCATTCATAAATACATCAGGAAAGTATAATTATTAATAACGAGCATGTTGTATTTGTTGTAAAGAAGAAAGTGGACTGTCTTTTAGTGCGAACAAGCAATAATATTTCCAATATGTACAAACAAGAATTAATCATACTAGAAATGCTGTCTTTGACAAGCCTAGGGTCAGCTGTTTTTAAATGACCAACATATAAGTTTTTTTTTTAAATGGTATGATGTTTGTTTAACACTTAAATATCATTCTGTGTTGAAAATGTGAAGTATGCCGAATGGGATGTAAGTTTAATAATAATCAAAGCAAACCCCGTGCTGTAGCGTAATCAGGCTGATTATGTGTATTTTGTGTGCTTAAACTGCGTAAATTATATGGAAGCATAAATAGGGGGACTGGATTGATTAGACAACCATTAATGGGATAGTAAAATACCTCAGATGCGACATGGTTTAAGCATTTCTTTGCGACTTTCTGTCTTTTTAGCCACGGATGAGATTTCGGACCAACGCCAACGAGTCTAGTTGAGTAAGTACTAGAAATGAAAAGCACTCCGTGTAAATGAGAGGAAGAGCGCCATCTTGACAGAAAAACAGGGTACCATGACACATGGAGTTGGTAATGAATGCAGGATTATCCGTGTAAACGAGTGGAAGAGCGCCATCTCCCGTCAAAAACATTATAACATTTGTTTCATTGAAAGCAGAATGTTCTTATTCCCCTTCACCGAAGACTGAATTACAAGTTACAACGCAATATAAAGTCTATTAAAACATTTTAATTTAAACTTTATCAATTATTCTGGTGGAAAATGCTTTGATATTTGACATAGCTTTGCACTGAAGAATTTAGGGGGAAATTTCAATGGATAGGAACAGGAAGTAGAAAGAAGATTTTTAAAATGGAATAGAAAAGAGCCTCGGCTTTGATCATATGTCCGGCCGGGAAAACTCATAAGTTATTACATTGTCTTTATCATGATATAGACAGACTAAGGTTATATCTATGATATTTGAACAAATCAAGAAGAAGAAGAAGAAGAAGAAGTACATGATTGTACTATAGTACAATGTGTGCTCTGTGTTTGGAAATTATACTACATTCTAACAACTTTGCATTGTACATGTGTACTTCTTGTCTGTTTGTGTCTAAATGTATATTCTTATGATAGATTGAATAAATGAAACATGATTAATGATTGTTACCAATCTAAGCATACAGTTATGTTGCAATTCATTCAAGAGTGAAAAGGAAAGCAGAGATACATTCATGCCTATAGTGAATTTATATACTGCTAGTCTGAGTGTCTCATGTCTCATTGTGAATATGTAAATTGTGTTGTAATAATTGGGGTTTTTTTTAATATAGGTTTTCCCGCTCAATTTTGCACTTTTTTCAATCGAATTCATTAAGAGTCATTCGAATTCGCGCGTTGCCGCGTAATCGTTGGTATCGGTCTTCCAAATTCCGAATAAGTGCATGCGAATTCATGTATACGCACACGCTTTCGTGAATAGGCACAGAAGTTTATTTATGGGCATTCGAATTCGCGAATGTGCAGCCAACTGTCAACTGCCCTTTCGCGAATTCGATTGACCATTGATGAAAAGGTATGCTCTTTGTGCAAATTCACTTGCTCCTACGTGATTTTGAACGACTATTTACGAATTCAAATGCTGCTTTGGTACGGCGATCGCAAATCGCGCGAATTCGTTTGCTCCTATTATCAATTCGATTGACACAATCGCGAAATTGAGCGGGAAAACCTATACTAAATGCTACATCACTATAAACTTGGAATAAAATGATTCTTTGTTATAAAAAATGTAACAGATATAAATATATATTATGTGAATGGTATAATTTGTTATCATTGTCTGTGTTTTTGCAAATGTTTTGCCGGTGTTGGCAAATTATTTAGTCTTGCTTCCAGCCGTTTCTTTCATGTAAAAACTCGGTAAATGTAACATTTTTTTTGGGTTTGTTTTGCAGTTAGTTACTTCAGACATATTTAATCATTTTTAATTGAAAAAAAGCAAAAATATGGAACGCTTCACGATTTTGCGTGTCATCCTTGCGCAGGGTCCATGCTAATCGTTTGCCGGTGTGTGCAGATGATTTTAGTATTGCTTCCATCCGTTTCTTTCATGTAAAAACTCGGTAAATGTAATATTTTTTTTTTTTTTGCAGTTAGTTACTTCAGACATATTTAATCATTTTTAATTGGAAAAAAAAAGCAAAAATATGGAACGCTTCACGATTTGCGTGTCATCCTTACGCAGGGGCCATGATAATCTTTTACCGGTGTTTGCAAATGATTTAGTCTTGGTTCCAGCCGTTTCTTTCATGTAAAAACTCAGTAAATGTAACATTTTATTATTTTTTATTTTTTTACAGTTAGTTATTTGAGACATATTTAATCATTTTTAATTGAAAAAAGGCAAAAATATGGAACGCTTCACGATTTTGCGTGTCATCCTTGCGCAGGGGCCATGCTAATCGTTTGCCAGTGTTGTTGTTTTAAGTTTATTGGCGTTCCTCATTCATTTTGAATATTTACGCCAAATGTGTTTGCAAATGATTTTAGTCTTGCTTCCAGCCGTTTCTTTCATGTAAAAACTCGGTAAATGTAACATTTTTAATTTTTTTTTGCAGTTAGTTACTTCAGACATATTTAATAATTTTTAATTGAATAAAAAAGGCAATAATATGGAATGCTTCACGATTTTGCGTGTCATCCTTGCGCAGGGGCCATGCTAATCGTTTTGCCGGTGTTTGCAAATGATTTTAGTCTTGCTTCCATCCGTTTCTTTCATGTAAAAACTAGGTAAATGTAACATTTTTATTTATTTTTTTTTTTTTTGCAGTTAGTATTCAGACATATTTAATCATTTTTAATTGAAAAAAAGGCAAAAATATGGATCTCTTCACGATTTTGCGTGTCATCCTTGCACAGGGACCATGCTAATCTTTTGGCGGTGTTACGTTTGCAATGATTTAGTCTTGGTTCCAGCCGTTTCTTTCATGTAAAAACTCGGTAAATGTATTTTTTTTTTTTTTTAACAGTCAGTTACTTCAGAGATATTTAATCATTTTTAATTGAAAAAAGGCAAAAATATGGAACGCTTCACGATTTGCGTGTCATTCTTACGCAGGGGCCATGATAATCTTTTGTCGGTTGTTGTTGTTGTTATTTGTTGTTATTTAATTTTTATGGCGATTAGTCAATGGTGACTATTGTCGCCAACTACCATACATTTTTTTTAATTTAAAATTAAATTTCTATGTATTTATATCATCAATATTTATATATACAAGTATGCATTTATTTTGTCTATTTTCTCTTTTTTTTTCACACATAATATAAATAATAGGTTTTTTTTGACAAATCTTCAAGGCATAAAAGAATTATCGAGGCATGGCCAGGAGCTACATCTAGATATCCTAAATATATCTCCATGGCTTGAGAATACATACAATTGGGCGATCGCACCACTGTCCAAATGTAATTAGCAACACTGATCCCTCCCCTGTCACATGATGCCGTCTTACCAGCCCTCAAAGTACGTTTCTTAGGCTTTCGGGGTACGCACCCCTCTGTTTGCAAATGATTTAGTCTTGGTTCCAGCCGTTTCTTTCATGTAAAAATTCAGTAAATGTAACATTTTTTTGGTTTTGTTTTGCAGTTAGTTACTTTAGACATATTTAATAATTTTTAATTGAAAAAAAAAGGCAAAAATATGGAACGCTTCATGATTTTGCGTGTCATCCTTGCGCAGGGGCCATGCTAATCGTTTGACGGTGTTTGCAAATGATTTAGTCTTGCTTCCATCCGTTTCTTTCATGTAAAAACTGGTAAATGTAACATTTTATTTTTTAAATATTTTTTTTACAGTTAGTTACTTCAGACATATTTAATCATTTGTAATTGAAAAAAGGGCAAAAATATGGAACGCTTCACGATTTTGCGTGTCATCCTTGCGCAGGGGCCATGCTAATCTTTTGCCGGTGTTTGCAAATGATTTAGTCTTGCTTCCATCCGTTTCTTTCATGTAAAAACTCGGTAAATGTATTTTTTTTTTGTTTTAACAGTTAGTTACTTCAGAGATATTTAATCATTTTTAATTGAAAAAAGGCAAAAATATGGAACGCTTCACGATTTGCGTGTCATCCTTACGCAGGGGCCATGATAATCTTTTGCCGGTGTTTGCAAATGATTTAGTCTTGCTTCCATCCGTTTCTTTCATGTAAAAACTAGGTAAATGTAACATTTATTTATTTATTACTTCTTTTTTTTTTGCAGTTAGTTACTTCAGACATATTTAATCATTTTTAATTGAAAAAAAGGCAAACGTATGGAACGCTTCACGATTTGCGTGTCATCCTTACGCAGGGGCCATGATAATCTTTTGCCGGTGTTTGCAAATGATTTAGTCTTGGTTCCAGTCGTTTCTTTCATGTAAAAACTCAGTAAATGTAACATTTTTTTTGTTTTGTTTTGCAGTTAGTTACTTTAGACATATTTAATCATTTTTAATTGAAAAAAAAGGCAAAAATATGGAACGCTTCACGATTTTGCGTGTCATCCTTGCGCAGGGTCCATGCTAATCGTTTGCCGGTGTGTGCAGATGATTTTAGTATTGCTTCCATCCGTTTCTTTCATGTAAAAACTCGGTAAATGTAATATTTTTTTTTTTTTTGCAGTTAGTTACTTCAGACATATTTAATCATTTTTAATTGGAAAAAAAAAGCAAAAATATGGAACGCTTCACGATTTGCGTGTCATCCTTACGCAGGGGCCATGATAATCTTTTACCGGTGTTTGCAAATGATTTAGTCTTGGTTCCAGCCGTTTCTTTCATGTAAAAACTCAGTAAATGTAACATTAAAAAAAAATAAAAAAAAGTTACAGTTAGTTACTTCAGACATATTTAATCATTTTTAATTGAAAAAAAAGGCAAAAATATGGAACGCTTCACGATTTTGCGTGTCATCCTTGCGCAGGGGCCATGCTAATCGTTTGCCGGTGTTTGCAAATGATTTTAGTCTTGCTTCCAGCCGTTTCTTTCATGTAAAAACTCGGGAAATGTAATTTTTTTTTTTTGTGCAGTTAGATTCCTCAGACATATTTCATCATTTTTAATTGAAAAAAAGGCAAAAATATGGAAAGCTTCACGATTTGCGGGTCATCCTTACGCAGGGTCCATGCTGATATTTTGCCGGTGTTTGCAGATGATTTAGTCTTGCTTCCATCCGTTTCTTTCATGTAAAAACTAGGTAAATGTAACATTTAAAAAATAAAAAAAAAGTTACAGTTAGTTACTTCAGACATATTTAATCATTTTTAATTGAAAAAAAAGGCAAAAATATGGAACGCTTCACGATTTTGCGTGTCATCCTTGCGCAGGGGCCATGCTAATCGTTTGCCGGTGTTTGCAAATGATTTTAGTCTTGCTTCCAGCCGTTTCTTTCATGTAAAAACTCGGTAAATGTAAACAAAAAAAATGTTGTGCAGTTAGATTCCTCAGACATATTTTATCATTTTTAATTGAAAAAAAAGGCAAAAATATGGAACGCTTCACGATTTGCGGGTCATCCTTACGCAGGGTCCATGCTGATATTTTGCCGGTGTTTGCAGATGATTTAGTCTTGCTTCCATCCGTTTCTTTCATGTAAAAACTAGGTAAATGTAACATTAAAAAAAAAAAAAAAAAGTTACAGTTAGTTACTTCAGACATATTTAATCATTTTTAATTGAAAAAAAAGGCAAAAATATGGAACGCTTCACGATTTTGCGTGTCATCCTTGCGCAGGGGCCATGCTAATCGTTTGCCGGTGTTTGCAAATGATTTTAGTCTTGCTTCCAGCCGTTTCTTTCATGTAAAAACTCGGTAAATGTAAACAAAAAAAATGTTGTGCAGTTAGATTCCTCAGACATATTTTATCATTTTTAATTGAAAAAAAGGCAAAAATATGGAACGCTTCACGATTTGCGGGTCATCCTTACGCAGGGTCCATGCTGATATTTTGCCGGTGTTTGCAGATGATTTAGTCTTGCTTCCATCCGTTTCTTTCATGTAAAAACTAGGTAAATGTAACATTAAAAAAAAAAAAAAAAAAGTTACAGTTAGTTACTTCAGACATATTGAATCATTTTTAATTGAAAAAAAAGGCAAAAATATGGAACGCTTCACGATTTTGCGTGTCATCCTTGCGCAGGGGCCATGCTAATCGTTTGCCGGTGTTTGCAAATGATTTTAGTCTTGCTTCCAGCCGTTTCTTTCATGTAAAAACTCGGTAAATGTAAACAAAAAAAATGTTGTGCAGTTAGATTCCTCAGACATATTTTATCATTTTTAATTGAAAAAAAGGCAAAAATATGGAACGCTTCACGATTTGCGGGTCATCCTTACGCAGGGGCCATGCTGATATTTTGCAGGTTTTTGCAAATGATTTTAGTCTTGCTTTCAGCCGTTTCTTTCATGTAAAAACTCGGTAAATGTAATTGTTTTTTTTGTTGCAGTTAGATTTCTCAGACATATGTTATCATTTTTAATTGAAAAAAGGCAAAAATATGGAACGCTTCACGATTTGCGTGTCATCCTTACGCAGGGGCCATGATAATCTTTTGCCGGTGTTTGCAAATGATTTAGTCTTGGTTCCAGCCGTTTTTTTCATGTAAAAACTCAGTAAATGTAACATTTTTTTGGTTTTGTTTTGCAGTTAGTTACTTTAGACATATTTAATCATTTTTAATTGAAAAAAAAGGCAAAAAATGGAACGCTTCATGATTTTGCGTGTCATCCTTGCGCAGGGGCCATGCTAATCGTTTGACGGTGTTAGCAAATGATTTAGTCTTGCTTCCATCCGTTTCTTTCATGTAAAAACTAGGTAAATGTAACATTTTATTTTGTTAATATTTTTTTTACAGTTAGTTACTTCAGACATATTTAATCATTTTTAATTGAAAAAAGGGCAAAAATATGGTACGCTTCACGATTTTGCGTGTCATCCTTGCGCAGGGGCCATGCTAATCTTTTGCCGGTGTTTGCAAATGATTTAGTCTTGCTTCCATCCGTTTCTTTCATGTAAAAACTAGGTAAATGTAACATTTAAAAAAAATATTTTGTTTACAGTTAGTTACTTCAGACATATGTAATCATTTTTAATTGAAAAAAGGCAAAAATATGGAACGCTTCACGATTTTGCGTGTCATTCTTGCGCAGGGGCCATGCTAATCATTTGCCGGTGTTTGCAGATGATTTTAGTATTGTTTCCATCCGTTTCTTTCATGTAAAAACTCGGTAAATGTAATTTTTTTTTTTTTTTTTGCAGTTAGTTACTTCAGACATATTTAATCATTTTTAATTGAAAAAAAAAGCAAAAATATGGAACGCTTCACGATTTTGCGTGTCATCCTTGCGCAGGGGCCATGCTAATCTTTTGCTGGTGTTTGCAAATGATTTAGTCTTGCTTCCATCCGTTTCTTTCATGTAAAAACTAGGTAAATGTAACATTTATTTATTTATTACTTTTTTTTTTTGCAGTTAGTTACTTCAGATATATTTAATTATTTTTAATTGAAAAAAAGGCAAAAATATGGAACGCTTCACAATTGTGCGTGTCATCCTTGCACAGGGGCCATGCTAATCTTTTGCCGGTGTTTGCAGATGATTTAGTCTTGCTTCCATCCGTTTCTTTCATGTAAAAACTCGGTAAATGTAAAAAAAAAAATTGTGCAGTTAGATTCCTCAGACATATTTTATCATTTTTAATTGAAAAAAAAGGCAAAAATATGGAACGCTTCACGATTTGCGGGTCATCCTTACGCAGGGGCCATGCTGATATTTTGCCGGTGTTTGCAAATGATTTAGTCTTGGTTCCAGTCGTTTCTTTCATGTAAAAACTCGGTAAATGTAAATTTTTAAAAATTTTTTTGCAGTTAGTTTCCACAGACATATTTAATCATTTTTAATTGAGAAAAAAGGCAAAAATATGGAACGCTTCACGATTTTGCGTGTCATCCTTGCGCAGGGGCCATGCTAATCGTTTGCCAGTGTTGTTTTAAGTTTATTGGCGTTCCTCATTCATTTTTAATATTTACGCCAAATGTGTTTGCAAATGATTTTAGTCTTGCTTCCAGCCGTTTCTTTCATGTAAAAACTCGGTAAATGTAACATTTTTTTTTTTTTTTTTGCAGTTAGTTACTTCAGACATATTTAATAATTTTTAATTGAATAAAAAAGGCAATAATATGGAATGCTTCACGATTTTGCGTGTCATCTTTGCGCAGGGGCCATGCTAATCGTTTTGCCGGTGTTTGCAAATGATTTTAGTCTTGCTTCCATCCGTTTCTTTCATGTAAAAACTAGGTAAATGTAACATTTTTATTTATTTATTTATTTTTTGCAGTTAGTATTCAGACATATTTAATCATTTTTAATTGAAAAAAAGGCAAAAATATGGATCGCTTCACGATTTTGCGTGTCATCCTTGCACAGGGACCATGCTAATCTTTTGGCGGTGTTACGTTTGCAATGATTTAGTCTTGGTTCCAGCCGTTTCTTTCATGTAAAAACTCGGTAAATGTATATATTTTTTTTTTTAACAGTCAGTTACTTCAGAGATATTTAATCATTTTTAATTGAAAAAAGGCAAAAATATGGAACGCTTCACGATTTGCGTGTCATCCTTACGCAGGGGCCATGATAATCTTTTGTCGGTGTTTGCAAATGATTTAGTCTTGGTTCCAGCCGTTTCTTTCATGTAAAAATTCAGTAAATGTAACATTTTTTTGGTTTTGTTTTGCAGTTAGTTACTTTAGACATATTTAATAATTTTTAATTGAAAAAAAAGGCAAAAATATGGAACGCTTCATGATTTTGCGTGTCATCCTTGCGCAGGGGCCATGCTAATCGTTTGACGGTGTTTGCAAATGATTTAGTCTTGCTTCCATCCGTTTCTTTCATGTAAAAACTAGGTAAATGTAACATTTTATTTTTTTAATATTTTGTTTACAGTTAGTTACTTCAGACATATTTAATCATTTTTAATTGAAAAAAGGGCAAAAATATGGAACGCTTCACGATTTTGCGTGTCATCCTTGCGCCGGGGCCATGCTAATCTTTTGCCGGTGTTTGCAAATGATTTAGTCTTGCTTCCATCCGTTTCTTTCATGTAAAAACTAGGTAAATTTAACATTTAAAAAAAATATTTTGTTTACAGTTAGTTACTTCAGACATATGTAATCATTTTTAATTGAAAAAAGGCAAAAATGTGGAACGCGTCACGATTTTGCGTGTCATTCTTGCGCAGGGGCCATGCTAATCGTTTGCCGGTTTTTGCAAATGATTTTAGTCTTGCTTTCAGCCGTTTCTTTCATGTAAAAACTCGGTAAGTGTATTTTCTTCTTTTTTTGCAGTTAGATTCCTCAGACATATTTAATCATTTTTAATTGAAAAAAAAGGCAAAAATATGGAACGCTTCACGATTTTGCGTGTCATCCTTGCGCAGGGCCCATGCTAATCGTTTGCCGGTGTTTGCAAATGATTTTAGTCTTGCTTCCAGCCGTTTCTTTCATGTAAAAACTCGGTAAATGTATTTTTTTTTTTTGTGCAGTTAGATTCCTCAGACATATTTCATCATTTTTAATTGAAAAAAAAGGCAAAACTATGGAAAGCTTCACGATTTGCGGGTCATCCTTACGCAGGGTCCATGCTGATATTTTGCCGGTGTTTGCAGATGATTTAGTCTTGCTTCCATCCGTTTCTTTCATGTAAAAACTAGGTAAATGTAACATTAAAAAAAAAAAAAAAAGTTACAGTTAGTTACTTCAGACATATTTAATCATTTTTAATTGAAAAAAAAGGTAAAAATATGGAACGCTTCACGATTTTGCGTGTCATCCTTGCGCAGGGGCCATGCTAATCGTTTGCCGGTGTTTGCAAATGATTTTAGTCTTGCTTCCAGCCGTTTCTTTCATGTAAAAACTCGGTAAATGTAATTTTTTTTTTTTGTGCAGTTAGATTCCTCAGACATATTTCATCATTTTTAATTGAAAAAAAAGGCAAAAATATGGAAAGCTTCACGATTTGCGGGTCATCCTTACGCAGGGTCCATGCTGATATTTTGCCGGTGTTTGCAGATGATTTAGTCTTGCTTCCATCCGTTTCTTTCATGTAAAAACTAGGTAAATGTAACATTAAAAAAAAAAAAAAATAAGTTACAGTTAGTTACTTCAGACATATTTAATCATTTTTAATTGAAAAAAAAAGGCAAAAATGTGGAACGCTTCACGATTTTGCGTGTCATCCTTGCGCAGGGGCCATGCTAATCGTTTGCCGGTGTTTGCAAATGATTTTAGTCTTGCTTCCAGCCGTTTCTTTCATGTAAAAACTCGGTAAATGTAAACAAAAAAAATGTTGTGCAGTTAGATTCCTCAGACATATTTTATCATTTTTAATTGAAAAAAAGGCAAAAATATGGAACGCTTCACGATTTGCGGGTCATCCTTACGCAGGGGCCATGCTGATATTTTGCAGGTTTTTGCAAATGATTTTAGTCTTGCTTTCAGCCGTTTCTTTCATGTAAAAACTCGGTAAATGTAATTTTTTTTTTTGTTGCAGTTAGATTTCTCAGACATATGTTATCATTTTTAATTGAAAAAAGGCAAAAATATGGAACGCTTCACGATTTTGCGTGTCATCCTTGCGCAGGGCCCATGCTAATCGTTTGCCGGTGTTTGCAAATGATTTTAGTCTTGCTTCCAGCCGTTTCTTTCATGTAAAAACTCGGTAAATGTAATTTTTTTTTTTTGTGCAGTTAGATTCCTCAGACATATTTCATCATTTTTAATTGAAAAAAAAGGCAAAACTATGGAAAGCTTCACGATTTGCGGGTCATCCTTACGCAGGGTCCATGCTGATATTTTGCCGGTGTTTGCAGATGATTTAGTCTTGCTTCCATCCGTTTCTTTCATGTAAAAACTAGGTAAATGTAACATTAAAAAAAAAAAAAAAAATTACAGTTAGTTACTTCAGACATATTTAATAATTTTTAATTGAAAAAAAAGGCAAAAATATGGAACGCTTCACGATTTTGCGTGTCATCCTTGCGCAGGGGCCATGCTAATCGTTTGCCGGTGTTTGCAAATGATTTTAGTCTTGCTTCCAGCCGTTTCTTTCATGTAAAAACTCGGTAAATGTAATTTTTTTTTTTTGTGCAGTTAGATTCCTCAGACATATTTCATCATTTTTAATTGAAAAAAAAGGCAAAAATATGGAAAGCTTCACGATTTGCGGGTCATCCTTACGCAGGGTCCATGCTGATATTTTGCCGGTGTTTGCAGATGATTTAGTCTTGCTTCCATCCGTTTCTTTCATGTAAAAAATAGGTAAATGTAACATTAAAAAAAAAAAAAAAAAGTTACAGTTAGTTACTTCAGACATATTTAATCATTTTTAATTGAAAAAAAAGGCAAAAATATGGAACGCTTCACGATTTTGCGTGTCATCCTTGCGCAGGGCCCATGCTAATCGTTTGCCGGTGTTTGCAAATGATTTTAGTCTTGCTTCCAGCCGTTTCTTTCATGTAAAAACTCGGTAAATGTAATTTTTTTTTTTTGTGCAGTTAGATTCCTCAGACATATTTCATCATTTTTAATTGAAAAAAAAGGCAAAACTATGGAAAGCTTCACGATTTGCGGGTCATCCTTACGCAGGGTCCATGCTGATATTTTGCCGGTGTTTGCAGATGATTTAGTCTTGCTTCCATCCGTTTCTTTCATGTAAAAACTAGGTAAATGTAACATAAAAAAAAAAAAAAAAAAGTTACAGTTAGTTACTTCAGACATATTTAATCATTTTTAATTGAAAAAAAAGGCAAAAATATGGAACGCTTCACGATTTTGCGTGTCATCCTTGCGCAGGGGCCATGCTAATCGTTTGCCGGTGTTTGCAAATGATTTTAGTCTTGCTTCCAGCCGTTTCTTTCATGTAAAAACTCGGTAAATGTAATTTTTTTTTTTTGTGCAGTTAGATTCCTCAGACATATTTCATCATTTTTAATTGAAAAAAAGGCAAAAATATGGAAAGCTTCACGATTTGCGGGTCATCCTTACGCAGGGTCCATGCTGATATTTTGCCGGTGTTTGCAGATGATTTAGTCTTGCTTCCATCCGTTTCTTTCATGTAAAAACTAGGTAAATGTAACATTAAAAAAAAAAAAAAAAAGTTACAGTTAGTTACTTCAGACATATTTAATCATTTTTAATTGAAAAAAAAGGCAAAAATATGGAACGCTTCACGATTTTGCGTGTCATCCTTGCGCAGGGGCCATGCTAATCGTTTGCCGGTGTTTGCAAATGATTTTAGTCTTGCTTCCAGCCGTTTCTTTCATGTAAAAACTCGGGAAATGTAATTTTTTTTTTTTGTGCAGTTAGATTCCTCAGACATATTTCATCATTTTTAATTGAAAAAAAAGGCAAAAATATGGAAAGCTTCACGATTTGCGGGTCATCCTTACGCAGGGTCCATGCTGATATTTTGCCGGTGTTTGCAGATGATTTAGTCTTGCTTCCATCCGTTTCTTTCATGTAAAAACTAGGTAAATGTAACATTTAAAAAAAAAAAAAAAAGTTACAGTTAGTTACTTCAGACATATTTAATCATTTTTAATTGAAAAAAAAGGCAAAAATATGGAACGCTTCACGATTTTGCGTGTCATCCTTGCGCAGGGGCCATGCTAATCGTTTGCCGGTGTTTGCAAATGATTTTAGTCTTGCTTCCAGCCGTTTCTTTCATGTAAAAACTCGGTAAATGTAAACAAAAAAAATGTTGTGCAGTTAGATTCCTCAGACATATTTTATCATTTTTAATTGGAAAAAAAGGCAAAAATATGGAACGCTTCACGATTTGCGGGTCATCCTTACGCAGGGGCCATGCTGATATTTTGCAGGTTTTTGCAAATGATTTTAGTCTTGCTTTCAGCCGTTTCTTTCATGTAAAAACTCGGTAAATGTAATTTTTTTTTTTGTTGCAGTTAGATTTCTCAGACATATGTTATCATTTTTAATTGAAAAAAGGCAAAAATATGGAACGCTTCACGATTTGCGTGTCATCCTTACGCAGGGGCCATGATAATCTTTTGCCGGTGTTTGCAAATGATTTAGTCTTGGTTCCAGCCGTTTTTTTCATGTAAAAACTCAGTAAATGTAACATTTTTTTGGTTTTGTTTTGCAGTTAGTTACTTTAGACATATTTAATCATTTTTAATTGAAAAAAAAGGCAAAAAATGGAACGCTTCATGATTTTGCGTGTCATCCTTGCGCAGGGGCCATGCTAATCGTTTGACGGTGTTAGCAAATGATTTAGTCTTGCTTCCATCCGTTTCTTTCATGTAAAAACTAGGTAAATGTAACATTTTATTTTGTTAATATTTTTTTTACAGTTAGTTACTTCAGACATATTTTATCATTTTTAATTGAAAAAAGGGCAAAAATATGGTACGCTTCACGATTTTGCGTGTCATCCTTGCGCAGGGGCCATGCTAATCTTTTGCCGGTGTTTGCAAATGATTTAGTCTTGCTTCCATCCGTTTCTTTCATGTAAAAACTAGGTAAATGTAACATTTAAAAAAAATATTTTGTTTACAGTTAGTTACTTCAGACATATGTAATCATTTTTAATTGAAAAAAGGCAAAAATATGGAACGCTTCACGATTTTGCGTGTCATTCTTGCGCAGGGGCCATGCTAATCATTTGCCGGTGTTTGCAGATGATTTTAGTATTGCTTCCATCCGTTTCTTTCATGTAAAAACTCGGTAAATGTAATTAATTTTTTTTTTTTTGCAGTTAGTTACTTCAGACATATTTAATCATTTTTAATTGAAAAAAAAAGCAAAAATATGGAACGCTTCACGATTTTGCGTGTCATCCTTGCGCAGGGGCCATGCTAATCTTTTGCTGGTGTTTGCAAATGATTTAGTCTTGCTTCCATCCGTTTCTTTCATGTAAAAACTAGGTAAATGTAACATTTATTTATTTATTACTTTTTTTGTTTGCAGTTAGTTACTTCAGATATATTTAATTATTTTTAATTGAAAAAAAGGCAAAAATATGGAACGCTTCACAATTGTGCGTGTCATCCTTGCACAGGGGCCATGCTAATCTTTTGCCAGTGTTTGCAGATGATTTAGTCTTGCTTCCATCCGTTTCTTTCATGTAAAAACTCGGTAAATGTAAAAAAAAAAATTGTGCAGTTAGATTCCTCAGACATATTTTATCATTTTTAATTGAAAAAAAAGGCAAAAATATGGAACGCTTCACGATTTGCGGGTCATCCTTACGCAGGGGCCATGCTGATATTTTGCCGGTGTTTGCAAATGATTTAGTCTTGGTTCCAGTCGTTTCTTTCATGTAAAAACTCGGTAAATGTAAATTTTTAAAATTTTTTTGCAGTTAGTTTCCACAGACATATTTAATCATTTTTAATTGAGAAAAAAGGCAAAAATATGGAACGCTTCACGATTTTGCATGTCATCCTTGCGCAGGGGCCATGCTAATCGTTTGCCGGTGTTTGCAAATGATTTTAGTCTTGCTTCCAGCCGTTTCTTTCATGTTAAAACTCGGTAAATGTAATTTTTTTTGCAGTTAGTTTCCTCAGACGTATTTAATCATTTTTAATTGAAAAAAGGGCAAAAATATGGAACGCTTCACGATTTTGCGTGCCATCCTTGCCTCGTTGAGAAAACAAAATGCAATCATACCGCTTATGCATGTTTACCGTGCCATATAGAGAAAACGAAAGTTTCATAACTGAAATATTTCCAATAACTTCTTTTATTTCATTTTGATAATATGGTCATGATGCATGCAGAGGCCCATAGGGCATGCACGACCGTGACTGATAAATTAGTGATCGTAATACTCAGATGTGTATGCCATCGTTTTTTTCTTCTTCTTCTAGTTTGCCTCAGTCACATTGAGGACACGTGCTTTGGTATTTCTTTATGAGAAAAGATGTTTTGCTGGAAACCCTTCAATGGTCGCCAAAGCAAAGTACTTTGCCTGACAAGTGCAAACAAAAAATGAGTGTTAATCAAGATATGAAGAGCTCACTTCCAAAGGGCGCTAAATCTACTTTCCATAAAAATTGAGTTAATGATATGTACATGTATAAAATTGATAATATAATCTGACTGTCTGGACTGGAGACTACGCTCCTAGCAATTGATGCGTGTTGTTGTTGTTTTTTTTCTTTTTTCGAGCGATGCTTGCCGAGAAGCGAAGCCAATCTTCTCCGTGCTGTTCCAATTTCACTTCCATTTTCTATCCTCATTAACTTTTGCAGTGTCGCTATGTAAGTTCAGCATATATAAGATATAATATAATGAATTCATAATAGTTTTTTCTTACTTATTTTACATTTTTTACCGCACGATTTCAAATATTGTTTTTCTCTCGAATGATTATGAAACAAAACAATGAAATAAGGTTTGTACACAGGCTGATTATGATCGATTGACGTTGAGTGAAATTCTATTAAATTAAATGTAATATTAAATGTATTATTACATTTCTTTTGATTTTGTTATATCCTACTAATTATATTTTTGATATAAAAAATATTTCGAAAATGTTCATCATCATACACAACGATTATAACCATCGATCTTGGATTTACAATATTTTCTGTTGAAAGCATTTTAAGTAGGCCTTACTGTACACAAAACAATATTTATGAAATAACGTTTTCACCAAGGTTTATGATCGATTGCCGTCGATGACATTTTGTATTCATTTGTTATTTGTTATGGATACTAATTACATGTTTGAATACAGAATAGTTATACATATTATTAATTTATTTATTATTATTGTTTATAATTATTGTTATGCTGCACAACGATTATAATGAAGAATCTTGAATACCATCGATTCCATCAAACGTGAATACTATCGATTAGTAATACACTCTTTAATTCTTTATTTTAAGTTTATGCGCGTTAACTTGATAATTTATATTTTCCCTGAAACACATTGGCATCTCTAAAATCGCAAGATGTTTACTCATTAATTTGATATTTTTATTTCTGTCTTTCTTAATTGTTCTAGCCATTTAGGATATTTTCGCCGGATTTGTGTGATCGATTCTAAAGAGATAACTTATGATCGACCGTCTCCATCTTTCATGTAATCGATTAGATATTCCATGTCGAACGCAAGCTGGCGCTATTCCACTTTGTCCACGGTAGGCGCAAAATAATATTTTGCAAACGATTGTAGAGCAGAATAAAAGTCACACACAAGACCTACTTTGATTAGGAATATTTTGTATATTAATCTCGACCTCTTTCGCTTCTTCCTTATTCCAGAACTTCGATTTCATTGTATAAAAAGTAAATATAAATATATATAATATCTATTTTTAAATGGCTTGTCATTATTTTATTTCATAAGGATAGCTTACTATTATGTGTAATAATGAGGTACCGAGGAGAAAGAACGTTGCCTCAGGTTAAAAAAACACAATAATACACGGGCGAATGTATAAGTAAAATCTTACGAATTCAACAATTTAAAAAATGCTTACACTTCTTCAAAAAATGTTCAAAAGAGGTTTGTAAATAGTTGTTGATGATCTCTCTATTCAATCATTATTTCTACAATACATCACATGCATACAATTGTATGAAAACTGGTTGAAACCAATGTTGAGCGCCCTTTTGTGTTTTAATGGCTCTTTTTTTAATGATAACAGGCATTTTACTTAGTCGATTGTAATGTTGTATAGTTTTCGAGCATGATATAGTTATTACTATTTGTTTGTAAAACTACCAGTCCGATAAACATTCCTAGCATATCAACCATAATTATTGTTATTAATTATTGGATGTTCAAAGTTCAAAGTTCATTTCTCATGTCACGCTGTCAAAGAATATAAAAGAAAATACAATTTAACACAAAGTAACATAATTTATTATTATAGATATCCGAAACACACAACATAACATTAACACATATTACTCATAAGAAGACTTAAATATCCATACATAAAATACTTTAAATACCATTACAACTTTGTAAGATAATGTTACTGCGTTTTGGGATTTACTAGGTAACAGCGAGAAGCAGAGAACGATCCCCATGTTGGAAAGTGGAAGAGCGCCATCTCGCGTCAAAAACATTATACTAACCTACATTCATGTAATATCAATTACTTTATGATAATTAAAATGGTTGATTCCTTTATTTTATGTAAAAGGACATTTATATTTATGTTAATGTGCAAATTACTTTAAGTACTGATTACTTTATAATTTAAAGATGAGTATAATCTTATTTGATCTGAATGAAAATCAAATGTTATTTGCTATTATTTGCTATTATTATGCAATTAATGAAGATAATACATATCATTGAAAAAACAAAACACTTAACTTACAAGTTCGTTTACTGTATACCATTGATAAATGCCATGATTGATACCCACTGAATATGATACGACAGCAATGGAACAGGATATTGGAATCAAGAAAGGCCATGATTATATTAAAATTTCAATGGAATAATGCAGAAAATGGACTCTCTGTTAGTGCAAATAATTTAAATAATATTTGTTTGAATTGTTTGCTATAGCATAATATTGAAACCGTAACTTCACACGGGTTTTATAGCAATTCCAATATGAAAATACGTATGAATTTAAATCACATCTTCCCCAGAAAAATTGAATTAATCACTTTTTGTCCATTTAAGGCAAAGTAAGAACAATAGTTAACTGCGTTCTTATGTTTGGAAGCCAACACAACTGAGAAGCATTTACATGGCGCCGTGTGTATTTCTGTGGTGTATTTCTGTGGTTGGAAAGTGGAAGAGCGCCATCATGCGTTCAAAACATTATAATCATAATTCTTTATAATATCTTGTTATGAATCAGGAACCTGGAAACTTACTATTTGTAAGGCGACTAGATGAATGGTAATCTACATCAAATTATAATTCTTTATAATTACAAAATTAATCATTACCATTGATAAATGCCACATATGGCAGATGATTTACCACCGATTCTGATGAATAGTAATAAATACCAAATTGCCATTCATAAATAAATCAGGAAAGTATAATTTATCAATAAAGAGTTTTTTTTTTTTTTTTGATGTAAAGAAGAAACTGACTATCTTTTAGTGCGAACAAGCAATAATATTTCCAAGATGTACAAACAAAAAATAAGCATACTAGAACTGTTGCCTTTCACAAGGGTCAGCCATTTCCATATGACCCAAATATTAGTTTTAAAATGTATTAAATTAATTTGGTATGATTTTTTTTATTTACTTGAATATCATTCTGTGTTGAAAATGTGAAGTATGCCGAATGGGATGTAAGTTTAATTAAATTTAAACAAAACCCGTGCCGTAGCGTGGTCAGACTGACTATTTGTACATATTTTTAATATTTATTATGTCTATTATATTAAGAACGTACTATTGTATTATTTATATTTTATGTTATATCAGGACCTTGACAAAAAACAGCATCCTAGCTGATCATGCTATCCTGTATAAATATATTTGAATAAATAAATAAATAAATAAATAAATGTGTGTTTGCGTGAGTGTGTTGGGGGCACACTATGTATTTTTAATTTTTAGTTGGGAGCATGTGCCACCCTATCCCCGACAATGCCCCCATTATAACTTACAAGTCGAGATGGTATGCTAATACCCCCAATACCTCTCCATGTAAATGAGGGGAAGAGCGCCATCATTGGCCCGAGCTCAATGGAACAACTTCAGTCAATATTAAAAAGACAGAAATTACCAGAAACTGTTTAGACCATGTTGCACCTGTAGAATTTGACCCTAGCCCTATGTCTTCTTTATCAGAGCAAATCACTCTGCAAAAGCATCTGTACCTTGACAACCCAGTCATAACTCAGGCCACCAGTAATATTGCGTCCTAGATCATGATATTCTAGGACTTATCACTGGTGACAGGTTACTGGAATGTCAAGTGGGGTCAAATGACCCTTTGTCCTGGGCTGGTATTAAATTAAACAAACTACTAAATTGTATGGAAGCAGAAGTAGAGGGAACGATTGGACAACCATTAATGGGCTAGTAAAATTACCCAGGTGCCACATGGTTTAAGCATCTCTTTTGCGACTTTCTGTCTTTTTATCCACTGATGAGATTTCGGACCAACGAGTCTAGTTGAGTATATACTAGAAATGAAAAGCACTCCGTGTAAATGAGAGGAAGAGCGCCATCTTGACAGGAAAACACTGCAACATACACGTGGAGTTGGTAATAAATGCAGGATTCTCCGTGTAAACTAGTGGAAGAGCGCCATCTCCCGTCAAAATCATTATAACATTTGTTTCATTGAAATCAGAATCATTCTTACCCCCCCTTCACCAAAGACTGAATTACAACGCAATAAATTCTATTTAAAAGATATAACTTTATCAATTATTATGGTGAAAAATGCTTTGATATTTTACATAGCTTTGCACTGAAGAATTCATGGGGAAATTTCAATGAATAGAAAGTAAAAAGAAGATTTTAATATGGAATAGAAAAGGGACTCGGCTTTGATCATATTATGTCTTGGGACAACAAGTTATTACATTGTCTTTATCATGATATAGACATACTTAGGTTATATCTATTATTTTTGAACGAATCAAGAAGAAAAAGAAGTACATGTAATATAGTACAAGGGGTGTTCTGTGTTTGGAAAGTGTATAAATGTAGTCATGTACTACATTCTAACAACTTTGCATTGTACATGCATTATACATGTACTACTTCTTGTCTGTTTGTGTCTAAATGTTTGTTCATACGATAGATTATTTATTATAAAAAAATGTAATAGATATATATATATATTATGTGAATGGTATAATTTGTTATCATTGTCGGTGTTTTTGCAAATGTTTTGCCGGTGTTTGCAAATGGTTTAATCTTGGTTCCAGCCGTCTCTTTCATGTAAACAATCGGTAAATGTAACATTTTTTTTTGCAGTTAGTTACTTCAGACATATTTAATAATTTTTAATTAAAAGTAAAAAATATGGAACGCTTCACGATTTTGCGTGTCATCCTTGTTGATGACAATGACAATGACAATGACAATGGTTTTGCAAATGGTTTAGTCTTGGTTCCAGCCGTTTCTTTCATGTTTTATTTTAATTTTATTTTTTTGGTAAAAAAAAAAAAAAAAAAGGTAAATTGTTATTTCAGACATATTTAATCATTTTTAATTGAAAAAAGAGGCAAAAATATGGAACGCTTCACGATTTTGCGTGTCATCCTTGCGCAGGGGCCATGCTAATCTTCTCTGTATCGTTCCAATTTTAATAGATGTGTAACCGAAGTTGCACGATTATACCTCTATTCCCGTAAGTATTTATATACCATGCCTCAGGGATAAATTCTATACAAGTTTATGTCTAAAATCACATTTTTTTTCAGTGAATCTCAAAATATACTGAAGGATATGTCAGTAGAACATCACTTTTCCTGGTAAAACCCCAAATTTATAAATATTAGGACTAAAAAGCCTAATTTTACCTTAATAGCTAAAAACACAACATTGACATAATTATGAAATATACACAATTTAGGAATGCTAGGAATGTTGTAATCGATCGATATCACGATATTGGTGATCGTTTGATCGGAGGCTGTCTAATTCATACTTAGAATTTGTTTCAAATCCTAATTTATCCCTTTAAATTGATTTTTAGTTGAAAATTATGATTCTGGAACTGAGACTAGTTCCGAAAGTTATCATCGGGAGATCCCCTCGTCGACGTCATATATATAAGCGTACGCGGGGTCACGAACTTCAGCACGTCGGGGCTTACGCGTTCGGACTTGTGATCGATCGCGCTTTAAAGACGATAACATCAACAACAACAACACCGTGGGCTGCGTACATATCAATGGGTGGCATGCACCCTCGGTTCATCCTAGGCGCAGGCCCAAGTTGAAAAAGTACGGTAGCTAGTACGTGCAGCAACTCATCCGACTACCCACAACTTCAAGAAAAACACGCCACAGAAGCTGTTTGAAAACACGAATTTCAGCGATCGGTAAGTTGTGATCGATCACAAACTATGTTTTCTCGTAGATTATATATTGATGTATACATAGAAATGTCTAAACTTGATATTTAGTCAATTTCGATGATAGAAAATGTCAAGAAAAGTTCCAGTTCTTCGGTCGTTCGCAGCCCTTGCTCCTCACCCTTGGATTGCCCGCGCAGTAACATCCTCATGTCATGCGATACGCTCCCATCTCCTGCCCGTGTGCGATAGCTGATGCGAAGGGTATGATCTTGCGAATGATAGTCAATTTGATAAAGAATCGAAATCTTGCCGAAACGTTCATGAAATCTCACATTTTACGGTCCAAAATGTTTCTGACTAATTGATGATTCGTATCAGACGATGCATTTTGTGGAACATTAAAACCCGTCTCCTTTGTAGCTTGCGAAAGACCCGTTCAGATGACCGAACGAGATACCTTTTTTTCTTTTCTGACCGTACACTTCAAATTGAACACACACGCGCGCGCGCGGTCGCATCCTGCACATGCATGTTGTTGACGCGGCCGGACTCGTTGAACCGAGTATACGACATCAAAGCTTACTTCTCCGATTTCGTCGGGCTAGAGTTTTTCGCTTGTCTGGGTGGTGGTCGGGCTCGCGGTAGCATAACCCGTGCCTGGATCCAGGCCGAATCTTCGGGCCAAAGTTTCCCATTGGCATTGCACCTGGTTAGGCCTACCGCATATCAAAATGGACCAAGACAATTCTCGAATTTGGTTTATCTGACAGTAGCCTATACTTTAAGGCCACATTCTATCCCATTCTATCTCGATTTTTAAATTAGAAATTGAACAAAACCTGAAAGTTTGAAACTGAAAAGGAAAGTTTGGAATTAAACCAGAAATTGATAATGGAAATGGATTATGGGAGATAGAGGACTAGAACTAGTTAGGGTCCTACTTCTTGCCTAGGACCTAGTACTAGTAGACCTAGACCAATATTCTAAACAATTAATAAATCCAACAAAAATATAACTCAAGAAATAACAACATAAAAAAGGTTTTGCAAAAATTTGCATTTGCACCCAGTCCCAGGCCAGATACTAACCTTTTCAACTTTTTGAGATAAATAATCAGTACCAGGGTTGGAATTAATTTTTTAAATAATGAGTTTCTAACTTCCGTTGCGTACAGTGCATACATGTAGCAAGAAATTCTGCAATTCTGAACAGATAAACTGCAAGCGGCTTCAGGTGGGTTTCAAGGTCTCGCCTTAGACTAGAGCCCCTCATCATCGTGGATCATCTTCATCATCATCATCAACATCCTCATCACGATTATTATCATCGTCATCTCAAATATTTTCATCGTCACCAATCTTCATCATCGTTATCATCGTCCTCATTATTATCATCATCGTTATCATCTTCATCATCGTCTTCATCAGCATCATCATCATCTTCATCATCTTCGTCTTCACCATTATCATCATCATCATTGCCATTATTATCGTCATCTCAAATATTTTCATCGTCACCATCTTCATCATCGTTATCATCATCGTCCTCATTATTATCATCGTTATCTTCATCATCATCGTCTTCATCAGCATCATCATCATCATCATCGTCGTCTTCACCATTATCATCGTCCACTTCCTCATTCTTAATCTTTTGTATGTACACCACCATCATCATCATCATCATCAATCATCATCATCATAATTGTTTTTGTATTGACTTCTCTCATAAGAACAAGGAGTTATCTAGATAACATCATTGATTAGATCTTGTCCTAAATCCTAATGTTGAAGTTTATTTGTCAAACATACCTTTTGAGAACCTATCATTATCAGTCATGCTTTTAATGTTAGATTCAGTTATTAATTTCTATACCAGAAATGCTGCACTTTGAAATGGTAAAATAAAAACAAATTAACTTTTAACTTTTGTTTTAAAAAAATGGACGCCATGATTAATTAAAAATGGTGTGTGTATCTATGAAACAGATGATATCTGGAAAGTGAACAAATTCTTGAGTTTGGTAATGATGCATAGTTAGTTACAACTTTGTTGGAAAAGTGCAAAATATGCAACATCTAACAAAATTATCTAACTTTTCACATATCTGCTTCAATACACATGATTGATATTAAAGACTTTTATACATTTACTCTTTGTCGTAGTACTATAACATCAATGATTATTTATGTTACATGTAAACAAAACGAAAAAGGTTTAGTCATTGTACTCATAAAATCTTACTAACAAACTTCTTTACCAATATAATGTGCACTGCATATATGGTTCATAAATGTCATTGATTGTATTGAAGCAATATCCATCAAAGTTAAACTAAGAGGAGCCAGATTGAGACATGTACAAAGAGGTCTTTTTGAGCAGGTGGTTTTTATTTACATGTAAACTACTTCCTTTGCAGCCAAGAAAGGTGGTCTTTATAAGCAAGTGGTCTATGATAATAGACATCTATTGATTACAAGTTACAACTTACAGGTGAAATTGTACAGGTTTGATTATTGCAACAAAGTTACTAATTAGTGAAACAGCTGAGGTTATGACTACAATTTACAGTTCCTTCCTTTGTTTACTCACAGTACAGAATAGTACTGCTTTTACTATTCAAAAACTTCCTATACTCAGTATAGCCTATAGTTCATTTTTGTTATAAGTGTCCATTAACAATATAGCACTAGACAAGTGGAGAGTATCAAGTTGAAGGGGCTTTGTTGTGGTTTATTGATTTTATCACTCACGATTACACCTGTGAAGTTTGGAAGTTTGTATACAATGCTACACAAAGCCTGCGGCTGCAGGCTGCATGCAGTCACCAGTACATAATATCAAAGAGATTGACATTACACTAAGACATGTACTGTCTTTGTTATTCAATGAATGACTGTCAACAATATCTGCCTTAATTTTTACAGTCAAACCTGTGTATACATATAGTGACCACCTGACCTAAGCCTAGGAAACGTGAAAGGTGGCCATGCAATTACAGGTTCCAATCAGTGCATGTCTTTCAATCTCTGCTATTTATAACTGTTTGTGGTCATAATTTACTAACAGGCAGGTAAGCTACTGTAGACAGGTGGCCATTATGACAGGTTTGACTATGTTTATACATGATTTAGAAGCTGTTCTTCAGCTCAAAATTCAAATCATGTAACTTGTGGAGTATAGGCTAATCATAAACAAATGGACATCTTCAGCATTGAAAATTGGATCCGTGACACCATTGTAATACATTGTATTCATTGATGTTTTTGTTTATTTTGGTACCAAACGCACACTATCATTGAGCAAGTAAATCAAGTCGTGTAAGTCGTGAAAATGTGGAAATGTTTGTTGTTGATAAAGAGAACTGACAAAAAGCTGAAAATAATTTTGTATGTGCATCTCTGTGATATGTTGGTGTGTGAAAAGTGCTACATGTCATTGTCACCTGGCCGGGAAATTAGTGAAAATTGAAATGCAAAGTGCTAATTTCCCCATGGATAGTACTAGTACTATCCATGGTTTCCCTAAATTATTTTGTACCCAGTAAAAACAAAAACAATCTTGGGAAAAAAGTGAACAACCAAAGCTGGTTTTATACATGTACTTCTACTAGTAAGAAGAGAACATCCAGAAATGAAATGACCTAGACTAGAGAGATGCAAATGCGAGTTTTGTTCTTCTTCTGATTCAATTTCAAACAAAGTTACTTGATCCCTTTAATTTGCTCGATACCCTTTGAAGACCACACATGTGAAGGTTATTTGACCTCTAACTCGTGCTTTGGGCAGTAACTTTTACAACTTCGCAGTTGAAACAGTCCGTCACATTTGGTGAATGTATTTGTTTTTCTTTGAGCATAAATCATTATAAGTGGTCACCCTTGCCTCTATAAGTCATTGGAGAAGGTTGGAAAGAAAAACCCAAAACAAGTCATGTTGAGCGGGAATGGGCCATTACGATGGAAAAAAGGACATGCTCTCTGTTTCACACGTTGGTTGTTGTTATGCATGGATTTGTTCAGGGGGTCCCTTACTCGCGCACTTTCTAGAATCTGCACACCTGTTTATGTGTGTACGGATTGGTAATCATCCCGTTATCGCCACAAGTGCTGATTACATGTATAATCCATCGATAGTGTATATCGAGGTCCAGTGGCCGAGAGCACGACTATCGTACCAGGACCAGCCCTAGTTCCACTAATCTCTAGATATATGCTTCACGGTTGAATGTGTAAAGGCGGTGTGTGTGCATGTGCTCTGCTACGTTATGTTGATTTGTATGTAATTCTAGCATATTGACATCGATGAGTTTAGAGCCATAATGCTAATTACCATGGTAAATGTCGCTGATCCTGCCTCCTAGATCCTGGACACGTTTTAATACTGGCTATGGAATTTGATTATTTAAAATCTTTGAAAAAAACAAAAAAACAAGGTGAACAATTGTTCTTGTTTGTGATGCGTGACTGAGAATGTAAAATGAGAGAAAAGGGAACCCAAACATGTCTTTTATTTTGGTAAACATATATTATTACAATTGGGGGCCGCAACTATGATGCTCGAAATTGCACAATAATTACAGAACTACAAAAATAGCAAACACATTTCAAGATTTCATCTTCCTAAATGCGTAACGAATTTCTCTTGTATTATTATGTAAATTTCGCTCATTTCATTTGTTTCACTTTCACCGAAACCGCGTTTGTTCGGATCGACACGGTGTCATAAAATCAATGATATATATTATGATGAAACCTGGGATTGAAATTGCATGTATTTCTGAGCAGCGCTTTCGGTCGCTGATCGCGTGCTCTGCGGCTCTACCTGCATATCTGGCTAGCTCTCGCCCGCCCGGCCAGGGCGGGTCTCGAGCACTGGCTCGCTTCGCTTGCTGCTCAGAAACTTTTGGTCGCTGATCGAGCGCCGAATCGCGCCCGCCGTGATCGGTCAGGGCCTCTTTCGATTCCCGCTACGACGTAAAGTACGCAAATCGCTGGGAAGAAAAATTAGAAGATAATTTATAGGCCTACCGAGGAGATTAGCTTGGTCCCTCGCTATATAAGATATTGGGGTGATATTGGAACATACCGGTAAAATAAATAATACGTTTAGCTTGGTATCTTGCGCGATAGGTATTTCGTTGATTTTATTTATTTTAATTTCTTCTGTTTTTTTTATTATTTAGTTTTATTTTATTGAAGTAAGAACATGCAAACAGAAATGAAATCAAAGACAAATATAACCATACAAATGTATACATGTACAAACAAATTACAATTCAAGTATTATAAAATTGGAACATACAGTCACAGAGAAGATTAGCTTGGCCCCAACCGTACCGCTAACTGCCGATGCTCGAGTCTGTAAATAGGAAGGATCTGACCAATCAGCGTTGATTATCGGAACATACACACAGAGAAGATTAGCTTGGCCCCAACCGTACCGCTAACTGCCGATGCTCGAGTCTGTAAATAGGAAGGATCTGACCAATCAGCGTTGATTATCGGAACACACAGAGAAGATTAGCTTGGCCCCAACCGTACCGCTAACTGCCGATGCTCGGAGTCTGTAAATAGGAAGGATCTGACCAATCAGCGTTCTTCTCTGTGTGTTCCGATAAGTAATTGCATTTGTTTCGTGATATTTTTCTATAATTTCATTGCTTGTTATTTGCAGTTTCTTACTTCAATCAAATAATATATTACTGAAAGAAAAATAAAAATCAACGAAAAGTCGGGAGCGCGAGGGGCCAAGCCAGAGCGCGTTGATAGAGAGAGTTGCGACACCGGAAGTGAGCGCTGATTGGCTAACGCTTCAATAGTTCCAAAAAACTTCGGGCCCTGTACAAAAGTCAATGGGAAAGCCCCGTGGGAAAGTCGACTTTTCTCCAGATTTCAGGTAATTATGTCTTGCCTCCTACCTCTATGATTACAATGTTCATATATTTCCAAAGTATGGAATATGCTGATCGTATCAATATAAATTTTATTATTGAACTATGTTTATTCACGAAGAAATTTATACATTTGTCGGGATTTTCTTTCCTGCAGAAATCTTCCGCCCACGGCTACATATCGAGATGGGACTAGTGTACACACGGGATACATTCGGCGTGCGATCCACTGATTGACCGATGGTCAACCCTGGTGAGTAAAATTCGCAGCTGGTTTACAATAACATTGACAGTTTGCTGTAGACTATGATGGACTTTCTTTCTGATCGAGAAAGAATGATATGAATTATTAAACAACATACTCTTATTCTAACTAAAAAGCAAATTATTTATACATTTTATGTTTTGTTTCGTTTTTAAAAAAGGAAAGTTTGGATGATTGATGTTTGAGTTTGACTTGTTATAATAATGTTATAAATAATATTTAAATTAAATTGTATAGGAATAAGGAAGAAGAACACAAATTAAACATGATAAACTTTATTTTACCGCCAACCGTACTGTAGGTCCTTCAAGTTCACGAAATGTGTAACATCAAATTCAGTGTTTTAGATTTTCAATTTTACATGTTAATTGTAATTTTTATAAAACAATTTTTTTTTTTTTTAGGGAAGCAGCTTTAGCCTTGGCCTTGGTCAGAAATGGTTACAGGCAGCTGGTCAAGCAGTGCTCTTCTATTCTTAAGTCAGGTAAGTCATGTTGAAAGTTAAGTTGGTATTTCTCTTGGTAGACATGCCCACGATTTGGTATGCTTGACCATGTTGACTATTATTATTAAAGGAACCGATGCGCTATACAAATTGCATAGTCATACTCGTAGAACAGTCACAGGCTCTTTTAAGTTTTACGTCATGCATACCAAGTAATGGGCACGTCTTTGAAGATAATGCCGAAAAGGCGAACATTATTATTTTTGCAAAAAATTGTAGGCCAATTTACTAGTTTTAAAAACAAAATTAGGAATGCCAATGACATTGCCTTACCCTTGGTTCAAGAGTAGGTAATTATGATATTCCGTATGGCATGCATTCACTATGAATGTTATCAGTTCAAATTATTATTGCACATATAAAAGAATAGAATGTTATTTATTATAACTAAGCTGCATTGTTTATAATCGTTTATATATATGAATTTCTCTACTCGCTATGTTAGCAAAAATCAATACATTTCAAAACAAGAATAAATGAATTAATAATTTGACAAATTTGTTTGCAGTACTTCTACTAGTTTTATAGTAAAGCCTATAATGTAAGCCTCGTTTTATTTTATATGAATAAGCAACTTTTTTTGTAAATGTCAATGCATGTCATTTTGACATTTTATTCTCCTTATCCTAGTACAGGGTGTAAAGGGTGGAATCTAAGATATGTAGTTTCAATGACTAAACAATGTTTTCTTTCTTCTCGTTATATTTTCAACAGATGTGTACAACTACAAGACTTCACAAGATACCCACCAACTCTTACAGACCAAGGATACCAGGAAGCCCACGTCAGAGGAGATTTTTGATGGAGCATTGCTGGCTGAAGAACTTACTGAAGTGGAACTTGGACATTTGGTACCACTATGACTGCTAAAATTGCATTGAAGTTTTTAAAATTCTATTTAAATGTTGATTATATTCTAAATTAAAAGATTATTAACCCCAAATGTTAAAGTCTCAAGTGTTCATAGAGTTTTTCTGTTACAGGAGAATAAACAGCCAAGATGAATGAATAGTGTGAGGTGAGAATTATGTTGGTGTATTTCTGCATGATGGTGGTGTTGGTGATAAAATGGAATGAAAAACAACTACAGTGGAACCTCATAATAACGACCATGAACATTACTGTTATATCAGGTTTCTCATTATATCATGATAAAAAACAAAGCAATATCAAGAGCTGGAACCAGCAAAATGACATTGTTATAAGAGGGTTTTGTTATATCCGACCTCTTTATAATGAGGTTCCACTGTACAATGTATTGTAAATAGTCTTTATAAGGAAGTGCATGGATGACCATTTAAATGCAAATTACAAATTTGTCTGGTTGTGTGCTATCATCTAACAAAATGCTTAGTTTGCTCGTCAGGGATAACATACAACAGTATGGTTATTAGTGGATGACAACATAGTTGTGACATGAATGAATGTGCTATGTATTGTTAATGGGGATAGCTGTGAAGATAAATAATGTTATCATAGTGTATCATTTATGGTATGTATGGTAATTAGCATGGAATTATAATACAAAATTTAGTTACATCTAAGGTTCCAGGGGGGTGTTTCACAAAGATCCTAAGTTGACCTTAAGTCTAAGTTGGACGTAGAAATTATAGAAAGCTGTTAGTTTCATCGAAAGAAAGTGTACATTTTTGAAGGCATCAAATGTTGATTAAAATAATACATATTTTCTATTGACAAGGTGATTTCATTTTCTTGATTTAAAAGTCTAAAATAGTTGCATTTTTGCATTTGATAATATTTTGATTTCGAGGCTACAAATGGCTTACCATAATTTATAAGTCCAACTTAGTTCAACTTAGGATCATTGTGAAACACCCCCATGACATATACATGTATGTAAATTAATGTTGACTGTATTAAAGTGTCCACATCAAGTATAAGTAAACTAGATTCAGTATATTTGTATTAAACATTGTTGCGATTATTTATCTTAATTTTGCCAAGCACTACTACTTGAAAAACTCCAGAGTAAATTTCTTTCCTGGTAATCCATTGTGAAAGTGTGTGAGTTGTATTGTTTCAAATATTGTTATTGTGAGTAGGGGCTCAGCTTGGGCAAATGTGCATTTGACTGATGATGTTAAAGGAGGGATTTGGCGGATGATGTTAAAGGAGGGATTTCACTCTTTAAAGAAATGTGTTGACTTGGCAAAATAAAAACAAATAATTGCTACTATGTTCACAATTATACACAAGATAATTAGGACAAACAGTTAAGAAATAATTGATGTGTACACTTATACTGATAATTCAACATCAATTTGAATGTTATGATGAAACCTTTAAATTAAACATGTTAGCCTGTTAAGGATGGACTGATTTTGCTACATCTATTCTCCATAGACCAAAGCCCAAATTTGTTCAGGACCAGTCCTGAACAGATTAAATTTTATTGCCCAATAGGTCACCATGTACATTTACAATATTTGTAATGATTCAGGGCTCAACACTAAACATATTTTCAGTGGCCTAATTTTACAATTTATCTAACTGAACTGACCAAAACAATTGATGTGGATGAGGTGTTACAATTTGTTCACATTGTCAGCTTTAAATTTTCAAGCTGACAATGTGAACAAATTGTAATGCCTCATCCACCTTAATAAATTAATTTGCACAAAAAAAAGCAACCAAAATACAACATAACTTTCACTGGCCATTGGCCAAGCAAGACTAATTTACTCCCGGCCATCTAGCCAGTAGCCAGTGCTAGTATTTAGTCCTGAATTATGACAAAATATATGGAGGAACTTCTTTATAACGAGCCTTGTATAGTTAGGCAATCTCCATGCACAGGCTCTTTTTTAATATGTGTATTACATTTTAGCCCTGATACAAGATATCCGACAGAGCGAGGTGAATCAATTGGCAAAAGTTACTTGTGATAATGATGTTTCACTGTACATATTTAAAGAAAAAGTATTAAAGAAGAAGTCAAATTAATGAATCAATCCTCACAAATGTTTAAGCTAATTAAACCACAGGGTCATTTAATAGATCAATTGCAAAATCGTGCAGGTCAGACAAACAGGTTAATTATTGAAAAGGAAAGTATGTTTGTGTTTTTTGGCATTTAAAATTCTGTAATTTGTTTCCTCATTATCAGCAGACAAAAGTCCTAGAAGAAGCACACACATTACTGTCATGCACTATGTTCGCTTCTTTCAACAGGTCCTAGCCAAATTATCTTTTTTGTAGGGCCCTTCAGTCATTTCTATCTTTAAAAGTTTACTTGTGTACATCTATAGATCTATTGATAATCAAGCAAAAGACTAATTAAAAATAAGAAACATTAAAAAGAACAAATACCAGATATCTTTTTAAAAACATTACTATACTTCTTGCCTCCCAGCAGCAAGTTCAAAAGACTGAGATTCTTGTATTGTTTAAATGGCATGGGGTACACACTTTCTAGTGCTCAAATAATGTAAATTTTAAATCCTTTTAATTTGTGGTTCTCCAATATCAATATCTTAGAGCGCACATTTAGCCAGTCATCTAGAGTCTTTCTAGTACTTGTCATCCATGCAATCCATGAATTCCATCCACAAGGTAGACCGTTTCCTTTTGCGGTTATGGTGAGGATATCTTTCCTCGCCAGGATATCACGCTGTTTTGGTCATAGTAACCTATAAATATGAAGTGAAAAGAGAACAAAGAAAAATACACTTTAAATACAACATTTAACAAATTGGCATATTACACACTTGAATACAAAACATGAACAAATGCATGAACAAACCTATCCTATGAGCTTCACGAACAGGGATAAAAAATACACCACTCCAACTCGGTAAGCGATGTTCTTTTTATATGAAAATACTGCACGTTTCATACAGAATTTTATGGGAATATTGTAATATGATTGACATCTCACGAGTCACAATTTTTTAATAAAGATACAAAAAGGGCTACACTCACGAGACATGATGCAAAGTTACTTGCTTATTTCGCCTATTTAGAAATGTCTTAGTAAATTACTAGGCATTCATTTCATTTAAAATCAAACAAAAACATTAAAAAACACAGCATGATTTACCTGAATTATGTTATGAAAGTTTCGACCAGCTACGTGCCATGCCAAATATGTAGACAGTTCCAAGAATCCAGTCCAAGTTTTCAGTCCTGCCCAACGCCGCTTCCCTGAAAAGCAAAATAATTGTTTTATGTATTACATCTGACTGAATTACATGAAACGTATCATACAAATTGCAGCGCAAAATTATGAAAAATATATTAGATTCACTTCACAGTCTAAACTATGAAGAAGACCAAACTCAAAAAATTGTTTGTTTACTTTGAGTCTTTGTTATAATTTAAATAAAATTACTCTTTTGTTTGAAAATTGAAACCATTTTGTTACAATTGTTTCATTATCGATTCATGAATAATTAGTTATTCATAAATCTAGACGCATATATGGGGGAATTAACTTTTGAATTGAATGAAGTCAATAACATTAACAAAACGTCAACAATATTCATAATATTGATTATTGTTATTTGTTAACCAGCTGCGAATTTCACTCACCAGCGGTTCATCAGTAGCTCGCACGCCGAAGATCCCCCGTGCTACCGCAAGTCCCATCTCGATGAGCAGCTCGCGAGCGGATGGTTTCTACGGGAGAGAAAATCCGTACAAATGTATTAATTTCTCCGTGAATAAACATTATTCCATAATAAAGCTTATATTGATACGATCGAAATATTATTCAGCTTTGAAATATATGAAATTTGTAATCATAGAGGTAGGAGGTAAGGGATAATTACCTGAAATCGGCAACAAGGTCTGTTTTCCCGTAGACTTTGTACAGCGGCGAAAGTTTGTTTGGAACTATTGCGCAAACAATTTGACCTTTGACCCCGAGTGTCGCAACTCTCTCTATCAACGCGCTCTGGGCCAAGCTAATGTTCTCTGTACGTTCCAATTTTAATTTACCACTGCAAGCTAGCTCGCGTGGTAAATTGGAACGTACAGGGCTAGAGAAAATTAGCTTGGCCCCTTAGGGTTGGCCTTGGGGCCAAGCTAATTCAAGTATTATAAAATTGGAACATACAGAGAAGATTAGCTTGGCCCCTACCGTACTAAATACTATAAATAATCACGCATCTTAACATTGGAACGTACATACAGAGAACATTAGCTTGGCCCCTCGCGCGCAGTGGTAAATTAAAATTGGAACGTACAGAGAACATTAGCTTGGCCCCTCGCGTGCAGTGGTAAATTAAAATTGGAACATACAGAGAAGATTAGCTTGGCCCCAGTAAATAGGAAGGATCTGACCAATCAGCGTTCTTCTCTGTGTGTTCCGATAATCAACGCTGATTGGTCAGATCCTTCCTATTTACAGACTCGAGCATCGGCAGTTAGCGGTACGGTTGGGGCCAAGCTAATCTTCTCTGTATGTTCCAATTTTATAATACTTGAATTGTAATTTGTTTGTACATGTATACATTTGTATGGTTATATTTGTCTTTGATTTTATTTCTGTTGGCATGTTCTTACTTCAATAAAATAAAACTAAATAAAAAAAACAGAAGAAATTAAAATAAATAAAATCAACGAAATACCTATCGCGCAAGATACCAAGCTAAACGTATTATTTACCGGTATGTTCCAATAGGCAATATCACCCCAATATCTTAAATAGCGAGGGACCAAGCTAATCTCCTCGGTAGGCCTATAAATTATCTTCTAATTTTCTTCCCAGCGATTTGCGTACTTTACGTCGTAGCGGGAATCGAAAGAGGCCCTGACCGATCACGGCGGGCGCGATTCGGCGCTCGATCAGCGACCAAAAGTTTCTGAGCAGCAAGCGAAGCGAGCCAGTGCTCGAACAGAGACCCGCCCTGGCCGGTCGGGCGAGAGCTAGCCAGATATGGTAGAGCCGCAGAGCACGCGATCAGCGACCGAAAAGCGCTGCTCAGAAATACATGTAATTTCAATCCCAGGTTTCATCATTATCATTGATTTTATGACAACGGCGCGGCCGTGTCGATGATTCGAACAAACGGGGTTTCGGTGAAAGTGAAACAAATGAAATGAGCGAAGTTTACATAATAATACAAGAGAAATTCGTTACGCATTTAGGTAGATGAAATCTTGAAATGTGTAAGTCGCAAAAGTATTTATATACGCTGTCATATGGACAAATTTTAAACTAGTTTATGTTTAAAATCACCTTTTTTGTCAGGGAATCTCAAAATATACTCAAGGATATGTCAGTAGATCATCACTTTTCCTGGCAAAACACCTAATTAATAAATATTATGAGTAAAAAGCCCAATTTTACCTTTAAAGGGATCTATAGTAACTTTGTTGACAGGTGCAAAAAGTGATGAATGGTTTGTTATCTCATATGTTCACAGGGTATTGTGTGAAAATTTCAAGTCAAATGGACATTGCATGGCCAAGTAATGAGCGAAAATGCAAAGTGATATTCAAGTACTCGCTGCACTCACGTATATTATACACAGAAGAAAAACTCGCCCGGAGTTTTTCTTATCTGAATACTTCGATCGTACATATCTTTGTAACGAAAGGGAAATTTGAAAAACCGAAACCTGTCCCATGATTTTATTGTTAATACGAATACAACAAGGTATGAGGGAACCGCTAGAATGAAACATTGATTTTGAGGATTTGGACAATGTTACTTTTTAGCTTGGTAAATTGGAACATACAGACTACCGAGAACATTAGCTTGGCCCCTCGCGCTCGCGATTTTTCCTTGATTTTTCTCCGGGGGGGGGGGGGGGGGGGGGGGGGGGTACTCAGATTATAGTAGGACGGGGGTGTGCGGCTGAGACCTCCAAACCCATACCCACATCTAAGGGTCCTTTTGCGAAAAGGGGACCCATGTCTAAGGATTTTTTTTCGCCTGCGGCGCATGTTTTGGGCGTATTTCCCGCTGCGGGGCATGTGTTTTGGCGTATTTCCCGCAAATTTTGTGGTTTTAAGTTAGCGAGCGTAGCGAGCTTGAACATTTTTGCTATTTCACATCGGCAAACCCAAAAATCCCGTATAAAAAAGGGGAAATTTGAAAAAGGGGACCCATGTCTAAGGATTTTTTTTGATGAAAAGGGGACCCATGTCTAAGGACCTTTCTTGAAAAAGTCACCCTTCCGAGCGGCACATCCCCGTATACCCAATATACGTGAGTACCCCCCCCCCCCCCCCCCCCCCCCCCCGGGGATTTTTCTTTTTCATTCAGGAATATATTATTTGATTGAAGTAAGAAACTGCAAAGAACAATCAATGAAATTATAGAAAAATATCACGAAACAAATGCAATTACTTATCCGTTATCGGAACACACAGAGAAGATTAGCTTGGCCCCTCGCATGAGAAAATTGGGACGTATACAAAGAAGATTAGCTTTGCGTGATTAGTATTTCGTTGATTATGTTATTTATTGTCATTTCTGTTTGCATTTATATTTTTCTGTTGAAATAATAAGAAATTGCAAAGAATATTCAATGAAATCAAAGAAAATTATAACGCAGGCAATGCATGTTACAAAACAAATACAATTGGTATCAGAGAATATTAGCTTGGCCCCTCGCGTGATTACCTGATGGTCTGCCATATATTTGTCACAGTAATCAGTGATCCGTTTGAGATATTCGCACCCATGTGTTTACAGAGTACAGAATTCATGGAATTTGCACTGGCTCGGCTCGAAGTTCAATCTCCGGAATGTTCTCACCATCGGTATAATCGTTGGTTCTCACGCGCGCTGACGGGACGTTTTCGCCTAGGACAATTATAAGGCGTTGATCAACTCTTTTCAAATGACGATTTTCAATGATAATTATCTTCATACCAAAGGGACATTTGAAAAAATCTAACCCTATTTTATTCTTCTCTTACCATAAGCTAAACAACAAGGCAGAAGAGAAGCGAGGAAGCTCCAAGTATTTTTCGTGGAGTTAGACACTTTACTACCTCACTTTAAGTCTAAAACCTATAAACATTGATGCGCATTATGTTATCATATTGTGCTTGTAAATATGACTTTGTATCATTGATTGATGTTGCATTTTCTTTAATAGAATACTGAATAAAAAAAAGGAAAAACAGATTCCAAAATCAACGGAATATAGGCTCTGCATGTAAACAATGCACATTCCTCCGCGTTGCGGTCTGCATGTGATGTCATGAATCGGGTGACACGTGCGCACATTCCCGCTCTGCTATAAATGACTTTTTTTAGGAGCATGGAACGCCGATGCGTAATAAAGCAAAAAAGTTGCATGAAATTTACCTTTTTTTCCCCAACTTAAGGATTTCTTTGAAAAAAAGAGTGTGGTATATCAATAAAGGCACATATTTAAAGCTATAAACCTGAATCAAAGCCGGGATTACCCCCTCCTTTAAACGTTTATGAAACCAACAATCATAATTCTCCCAGCGAATGCATGGATCAGTTTCAGAATACTGAAGTCGATGATACAAATAAAACTCAGTAGTTTCGATGTAAAATGTAGCCTATAATGAGTAATGATATATTTTTGATAGTTTGTTTACATAATATAGAGATTATACAAATCGTTATCGATAAGTTTCACATTCGAGCCAGTGAAAATTAATGAAATGTGGTGGCCCGAAGCTATTTTACTGGCCGGCCCTGGCCGGTGGGCCAGCGGACATTTCGAGCGGCCCAAACTGTTATGAACATTTTCGTCCATGCTACAATTCATGTAAATCAAAGAAAGAAATGAAACTGAATATATCATATTCATTATAAAAAATATATAAGAACATTTTGTTGTTTCCTTTCCACTCATTTGATAATCTCAGTCTCACAACAAAAATTATGGGTGTTGGGTAAATAGTGTTGGCATTTTTGTCACTGACAATTTTACCTCTGGCATTTTTACATTGAGCCAAATTATGTGTTGAACATTTTTTTGTTCAATGAAATACCATGAAGCAAGCTTGGGAATGCAGACGGCAATTTTATACCAGATTGTTTTTTTTTACATTCCAGGAATTCCACTCATCTCATTCCCAGAACCACTATATATACAGCCTACAACAGCCTATACAACTAGTGGAATCACTAGAATGTCAACCAAAAAAAACCCCTTCACTCCTTTCTTCCTTCCTTCCCATTCCTCCCTTCTTTCATTCATATCTATCTTCCTCCCTTCTTTTTTCCCTCAATTCGTTCCTTCCTCTCTTCCTTCTTTCACCCCTTCCTTCCGAGTTTCCCCCCTTTTCTCTCATATATACGTTCCCATTCAATTCTTCGTCCGTGCTTCTTATATGCTCCTTCTTTCATTCCCATTTGTCATATATTCGTTCATTCATTCCTTCCATCCCCCATTTCCATGGTTCATTGACTATTTCTTGATTTCCCCCTCTCTTCTTTCATTCCTTCCCCTTCCTCCCTTAATTCCCTTCTGTGTTGTCTTCCTTCCTTCAATTCATTCCTTCCTTCCCCCCTTCCATCGTTCATCCATTCCTCCCCCCTTCCATCGTTCATTCACTATTTCTTCCCCTTCCTCTCATCTTTCATTCCTTCACATTCCTCCCTTCTCTGTATTTCTTCTTTCCTCACTTCGTTCATTCATTCCTTCCTTCCTCCCCTTCCATCGTTCATTCACCATTTCTTCCCCTTCCTCCCTTCTTTCATTCCTTCACCTTCCTCCATTCCCTTCTGTGTTTGCTCCCTTCTTTCATTCATTCCTTCCTTCCTTCATTTCATCTCTTCGTTCATTCATTCATTCATTCCTCCCCTTCCATCATTCATTCACTATTTCTTCCCCTTCCTCCCTTCCCTTCTGTGTTTGCTTCCTTCTTTCATTCATTCATTCCTTCCTTCCTCCCCTTCCATCGTTCATTCATTCTTTCCCCTTCCTTCCTCACTCCCTTCCTTCCATCGTTTCTCCCGTCTGTCCTTCCTCCCTTCTTTCCTCCCTTCCCCTTCTTTGCTGCCATGATTCTTTCTTCTTTTTTTCCGGACAAGAATTGCGCTTCCTGTTTGCGCGTCTTGTTTAGTTCAGAATATAAACGGTTTGAAACTTGTTTAGGGCTCAAATAAATACCCGCGATCCGACCGTCAAGTTAGCGGAGTAATTAATTATAACGAACGATGTTTCGGCACACCGTTGTGAATAAGCTGTCAACCGTGTACATACTGGTGGCCACTAAAAACAGGTCTGCAAATATATAGGGAAACGAGAAGTGGCCACTATAAACAGGTCTGCAAATATATAGGGAAACAAGAGAAGTGGCCACTATAAACAGGTAGCCTCTGTAGACAGGTTTATTTAACATCCGAGTGTCTCTGAAAGGTCACACCTTTGTTGCATACGGACAGTTGGCTGATTCAAAGATGGTCACTACATTGTATATCAGGTTGGCCGCTGTAGAAAGGTGGCCACTATAGGCAGGTTGGCTGTTATGGACAGGTGGCCACTAATAAGCTGTGCGATAATGGACGCTATTTCTCAGTTTCTTATACTAGTGGAAGCTACACTTGGCAAGGGACAACATTACTTTTTCGATGAGCAATAAACAGCACGCACATGGCCTGGGAATTAGCGAGGATAAAATGGGGATTATGAAAGGACATAATGGGGACGGAATGTGTGTATTGCCCGTGTATTGAGTGATGATATACAGGTCATCATGTGACCCTTTGACCTGTCTCGCCTTCTCGGCCAACTGTTTGATTATGCTAGTCTTCGTTCTCATACTGTGGTAACATTGATTGAGTCTTAACAGACTTATAATGCAACGTAGACTCGTTCTGAGGCGTCTGAGCAGAGAAAACTGAATGAACACAATCGAACCGGTCACAGTGACCACCTGTCTACAGTGGCCACCAAATGCGTCCCCTGCAGTGAAAGGCAATGTAAGGAAACCCCTTTTTCGTTTCTACAGAGTTCAATGACCTTTCTACAGTGGCCATTCTTGTTCACTTTGTTGGTCACTATACAGAGGTTTGACTGTGCTGCAGTGGGCTCATTTGGAAGTATATATAATTAGCGCCGTCAGATCGTTTTTGAAAAAGTGCTCGGTCAAACGGACACACATTGTCATTGTTCACTATTTTATTTACTTATTCACTTATTTATATTGGCACCCTTCATGTAAATAAGCCTTGAAATATTGCAAAACGTAACTTTTACATGACATACATAAACCTTGAATGATTCAAAAGCTTGATTAAAAGCCGTTTCATTTTTGGATCGTTCATATAATCGTTGACTTGTACTTAATTCAAACATATAGAGAAACTGACCAGAAATATATAATGTAATTAAAAATTAGCAAAGAAAATGGGATTCCAACGGGACTCGAAACCGAGACCTTCGGATTGCTAATAGACCGGTGCTTTTACCGACTGAGCTATAAAAAACCCTATGACGGAATTCGTCCCAGAAAAGCGCCCTCTATACCAAAACTCAACTATCTCTTTAAACATCGCCTTATATCCCCCCTTTTTTTTCCGGCGACCTTTCATATCGGGCACTTCTCTGGACCCCTGTGGACGCATCCGATCAAAATCAGGCTAATATAAAAGGGGTATAGTATACATGTACTAATATTTAAATTTGAAGAAAGAAGGCTTGTTGCAGTATAACGAGATGTATATAGAATAGAGTTCATTGTATTTATCGATGTTTTAAAATACCTTTCCCGATATCGAGATGCAGTAAGCCATAACAGTATCAACGAACTCATAATATTGTCTGGACAGTCTGGTTGATATCAAAATATTCGGCGCGATTGTGTTTTGAACATTTACGTTTGTATACCTGCGTGATCTAGTAACTTTGTTGACATGCGCACAAAATGATGAATGTTTGAATTGGAATTTGGAATTCTAGCGGTTCCTTGTATTCATATTAACACTAAAAACTTGGGACAGGTTTCAGTTTATCAAATTTCCCTTTAGTAAAAAGATATTTACGATGGAAGTGTTCAGATGTTAAATTATCCACTGGACTGTCAACACCGTGCACACATTTAGTTCACTGTTCACTGTTTTCAATCATTTGAAAATTTGAGAATTTCACCTCCGATATGCACCAGATAGCTCCATTCTAGTGTAAAAATTACCAAAGCTCACTGGTGTGGGAGGGGGACACCCCCCTCCCACACCCTCCCCCCACTCGGTCGCTTCGCTCCCTCAAAGTATACACTTTCGCCCTCCCGAAGAAAATACCCTGGCGCCGCCCCTTTATATGGTACAGTTCACTAATAAAACATTTTATCAAAAAACTGCAAAATGATTGGCCATTGTATTATATATTTAGTTCGAAATCCTCCACATGGGTCAATTTTTCACAAAAAATCCTTAGACATGGGTACCTATTTACAGCAAAATGACCCTTGGATGTGGGTATGGGTTCGGAGGTCTCAGCCGCACACCCCCGTCCGACTATAATCTGAGTACCCCCCCCCCCCCCCCCCCCCGGGGGACGGACGGACAACCCGAAAACATATTGCCTCCTGCCACTTCGTTGGCGGAGGCATAAACACAGAAAAAGGGTATACCCTTTTCAGTTGCACAAGTTTACAGCTGTACGGCGTCGTCGACGTTTTACTTATAAAAAAAGGTTTGGTTTTCAGCACTCATTAGAAAAACCCCATAAAAAGGGTACTTTTTCAGGTGCACACGTTTTCGATGTTAGGGTCCATTTCAGAGGTTGATAGACACGGGTGGGTAGCACTTTTGTATGAGAGTGACCCCCCCCCCCCCCCCCCCCCCCCCACCCCCCCCCGGCATTATGGTACAGCCGCCTTCAAATCGGGCCGACTCTACTCAAATTCCATTCTAGTTCTAGTTCTAGTTCTAGTTCTATTTCTATGGTAATACTCATCAACGCCTGTTCAGCATCTGCGGTACAGTTCCTGAAAAGGGAACTAAATTCTGTTTATAAAAATAGCAAACAAGTACTATGTGCGTTCACACTGCGTTCCATACTCCGGAAATAGCTTACTTTCGGCGTACCATAAACGCGTGGCAAGAATTAATTCTGCTGCTGTGCCTGAAAATGACGACAAACTCGAAAAAAGGGAGTAATTGCAGTTAAATCAAGGTATGAAATATTTCTATTGTGTCTAACACATGTGGCCTTAATAAATCTACGTAGAGACAAATTTGCAATTCAATATTAAACAAAAGTTTATTGAATTCGTATGACTATCGCAAACGAAACGGATAGTCGGGGAAGTGGTCCGCCGACCCTGCCCCATCAGCGAACCAATGGGCACCCGCTAACTCAGCTGAGCTCGACTCGCGCGTTGCGCTTGGCTCTGCCTCTGGCGCTGCTCTGCCTCTGCCTGGCCATGCCCATGCCCATGGCGGCGGGCATGACATGTCATGTGGCCCTGGCCTGGGCCTGGCCTGGGCCTGGCCTGGGCCTGGCCTGGGCCACATCTACAAAGTAAATGGTTCACTCAGGTGAACCATTTACACGCAATATATGCAAATGCGCTGGAGATAACAATACCAGCCATTCGTACACTGTTGCCGGTTCAACAGTATACCGGCGTGTTTTAGGACGCATCGGTAAGGAAAACGACTTAAAAAAGACTGAATAATTAATTAACCATGATTGATGTTTTCTCCCTCAAAATTTTCAAAATCTTCAAAATCGCCCTCGTGAAAAAAAAAGTATTTTTTTGGAATTGTGACTCATGAGTGATACTGCCACCTGGTATGAATGATTATATGAACAGTTTTGAGTTTTGTCTTTTAATTTTTAGAAAAATTTACATAAATATATGGGAAAATCAATGTTCTTAACATTTAAGACTTAACTTTATTACTTTTGTGAATTGGGACCAATTTCTGTTCAAGCTTTGACCTTAGAGTCATCCTTTGTAGTTTGTGTGGAAAATATGTAATTATTTGAGAGATGATAAAGGCAAAGCAGTGTCTATTGTGAATAATAAACAAATTTTGTTGAATCAAATACAGCTTATAAAATGATTCTTGTAAAAATTATCAATTTGTTCTGATTTATCCTGCAGATTCTGTTTCATATGGAAGGATGTCAAGATAAGATTAAGAGTGAATCAGAAGTGAATGAGCGTGAACCTTGAAACGTTACTCTCCCAGAAGCATAAATGCTGAGAGGGCTGTGCTGTGTCATCTGCTGTTACGTTGGTGCTCGGCTCCACATGAAGTGATGTTGTCCGTTCATAACAAGGGGTGCATAATTAACTAGTACCTATCCAGACGCCCTGCATATAAAGTTATACAGTGCAGGTGATGCTGGTGTCCCTCGTTTACGTCATCTTTTGGGACAAGCAGCGGCTTCATCCGTATGGCAGGTAATGCCGCTCCCCAAAATGCAAGTGGTAGATTGGCTGAGACATTGTTGCATGGGAGAGTGTTCCAGACATGCAGTACATGGCTGTGATAACATGTTTTACTTTTGTATTTACTGAAATTAAAACCACACAATATTTGGAAACGAACCCCCAAAAAGTAGATCCACTCTCGTTTTAAAGGTGGTGTCATTTGCACAAAACCATCACCATGAGTACGCTCCGGGCACTTTGTTGTAGGAATCCCTCTTTGTGGTGGAGCAATACGAGGATCAGCCAAACTGGTCTTCAACTTGTAACACAAACAAGCTGTATTTCTTTTAATCATCCTAGGATTTCAGAATTAAATAGGTTGTGTGAAAGGAACTCTCAACACCAGTGTAGCAAACATTATGGAGATGCTACATCATCCAGATACTTTCACACAGGAGTAAATCAACAGTTTTCATCCAGGCATTCTGTCAATTCATGGGCGTGTGAAAACAGCCATCCTATTTGCTTGAGTAGACACTCATCGTATCATAGACTATGCTTTCACACCACCCCAGTAAGACAGAGTGTTAACTGCTTCCACACATCATCTACAATCAACTCTGGTGAATCTAAACATGGCATTTCATTTGGGTGTAAACGCATTCACCTGCTGCAGTGTTCCAGAGGCAGTCCCACTGTTTGTTTATCAAGGCCCTTTCACACGTCAGAAAAACTTGCTCGCAAACGTAAGAAGAATGCATTGAACACTTCAAGCCCAGCTCACGATGATTCTGTTGGGATTGGAGGTGGGGAAAGAAAGGTGAATGCTGCAGCTGACAACTATGATAATCATACAAATGAATATGCAGCAGGTCCAGATGAATATTCAAATGAGGCTCATGAATATTCAGATGAGGCCTATGAATATGCAGATAAGCTGGTTAGCAGCAGAGGTTACAGCATCTCCGAGGGTCATCGGGTGCTCGTCATTCAGCCAACACTGAAGGGCCAGGGGAGGCAGCATCACATGGCAGACACTACTACCATGCTAGCTGAGGCTTGCTCCCTTGTACAGGTAGGTGAGATCAAAATAATACATTTTGAAATTTGACTTGCCCCAATAAAAAATATACTTGCCCACCTACAAGTTTCTAGATGAGATTAACACATTTTCCATCCAACCTTTTACTTTGTGTTTTTCGATTTTCTCTCTTGATCTGAATCATCCATGCAGGAATTAATTTTCAATTTTTTTGGGGTATTTTTCCTATGTAATTGATATCCAGAAATGGTTCACATAAATAATACCCTATGGTAATAAACTAATATTGGGGGCTTCCTACTGATTTCAGGGGGCTATTTTGAAAATAAGGGGGCAAAATTGCCCTCAACCCCCGTATATTTTCTACCCTGTATAGTCCTGGCTTGAAGATTTCTTTGAAGAAACCAGGCTTACACTACAGTTCCATATTCTTTTCTCACCGCAAGAGAGGAGGTTATTTCTTGAATGTTGTCATGCTCTTTTTCTCTTGGCTTCTTCTTCCTATCTTTCCCCTCTCTGCAGACTCTACAAAACTGGTCGGTTCTCGACACCCTGAAGATTGCCATCAAGTACCCAGGAAAGAAGTACATGTTTGGCCAGGGGACGTACCAGGACCTAACCGCCCAGATCCGGCTGCAACCAGATACATCTGCTGTGTTCTTGAATGTGGATCGCCTGACTGGGATTCAAAAGAAAACTCTCGAAGATGACTGGGGAGTTCCAGTTTTAGACAGGTTTGTTAATTGTTTACTGTCAGAGCTTGGTTTGTGATCTCCTAAATCTGGTGATAACCAGATATATCTGTTGTGGTCTTGAATGTGGAATGATCCGTATCTAGCAAATTTGGAGGTTCCATGATGTTTTGTTTCACTCAAAACAGAGCCGAATTTAAAGTATCCTAAAAGTCCATTCCAATACTTGGTCTGCAATCTGCATCATTTCTTTTCTTGCCAGTATTCTGCTACCTACTGGATGTAAAACGAATAGGAAATGGAAGGAGATACGATATACGACAATTAATCCACATTGTTGCTCTCTACCCAGGAGTATAAATGGGTACTTGGTCGGGTGTTAATTAGCCTTCAGCGCCCGTTGAGCAGCTGGGCTAGTATGCTCCCCAGGGAGTTGAGACGTTGTGCAAGATAATTGTGCGGGTTTGAACTCTACCTGATGAACAAGGGTAATAATGATGTGCTTAGAAACAAAGCACGGAATGTTCCATTACGAGGGATTTTGAATACTATTGAGGGACGAGCAAATAACATCGAGGGACTAATTTTCTACACAAAATAGCATTTTAAATCCCGAGGGGAACATTCCATGATTTTCCCGACAGCAAAGTTAACATCTGTTTTATCATCTGAATTCGCCGGTTAACAGTGCCATGTAACAGTCAAAAATGTTACATGGCAGCTGATGCACTGTATTTTACTAAGTCAGGTGTATTTATATAAATGTAATATATTATTATTATTATTATATAGTGGGACTAGGTGGTAAGACTTCTTCTTGCACCATTTTGTATATTTCTTTTTTACTGGGCTTGTTTTACCTGTGTCTCTGAAATTTGAATAAGATTATTTCCTTTACTTTACTCAGATTCGAACTGGTTCTGCAAATCTTCAAGGAGCATGCTTCATCAAGGGAAGCCAAACTGCAGATAGCCCTGGCCGAAATACAGCTCAAAAGGTATGTTGGTAGAAAATAATAACAAGAACTATGTATTTCAAACGTGCTCCATCTGTCGGCAAACACTAGTAAGCACAATTATCATTATTACCCCTGGGAGGTGTTTCACAAAGATCGCAAGTCAAACTTAACACTATGTTGGACTTACAAATTATTGAAAGCCACTAGTTATTTGTTGAATTTGTTTGACTTGGGATCTTTGTTAATTAATCTTTGTGAACCCCCCCCCCCCCCCCCCACAGCGAGACACTTATTGATTTTCCGAAATGGAAGTATTTCTGACTGGTGGTCGTTAAGCAATGTCATATGTTTATGAGCACAAGGTCTTGTTGTTTCAATATATTTCCTAAACAAAGTTGACAAGTATGTGGTATTTACTGGTGGTCTTCCATGTAATGAGTTAATTTATCTCACTTCAGGTCCCATTTAACTCGCACATCTCTCACCTGGACCAACAAGGGGGGCCCCAGCATTTCAACTGGGGCAGCGGTGAGACACTTATTGATTTCTTGGAAGAAAAATTGCTAACTGATGGTCGTACATAAAGCTATCTGATATATAAATGAGTTCAACTTTTATCACTTTAGGTCCCATCTAACTCACGAGTCCCTAGACCTGGACCAACAGGGGGGCTCCCAGCATTTCATCGGGGGCAGCGGCGAGACCCTTCTCGAGCGGAAGCAACGCATCCTGCGGGACAGAGAGGGCACCTTACGTAAAGCGCTCGGGAAGCTCAAACAAAAGCGAGAGCTTCTTAGGCAGGGGAGGCAGAAGAAGCACTTCCCTCAGGTTGCAGTTGTGGGCTACACTAATGCAGGTACAGAGTAGAGTGTAGGATACAAGATGTCAGTGATGGTTGTGGTGGTGGTGGTGGTGGTAGCAGGGCTCGCCCTTAGCAGTGGGTATTGGCCAGCAGAAATTTCATTTTGCCACTAGAAACTGGATTGGCCACCAACAAATAACGATCTACAGGGTGGGAGTCTAGATCTGAAAGATCTAAAATGCCAAGTAGTGATGATGGTAGTGGTTGTGATGAGGTTAAGTATTGATGAGGATTATGGTGACAAAGTTGGTCTTGCTAACAATGATGTTGGTGCAATTGAAAATGAAGAATGATGATGACAATGATTAATTGATGATGATGAATTGATGGTGATGATGATAGTGATCAAAGAAAATTATGATAAGGATGATGGTGATGACACCACTTAATATTGATACTATTATGAATGAAACAGATTGAGAATTAAAGAATATTTCTGACATTCTACCTTTTCCCACATTTTCAGGCAAAACTTCGCTGATCAAGGCACTAACAGGGGACGCAAAACTCCATCCCCGTGACCAGCTGTTTGCTACGCTAGACGTTACCGCTCATCTAGGATATCTATCAAGCCGGCTGCCTGTGATCTACATTGATACTGTCGGCTTCATATCTGATCTTCCTCACCAACTTATTGCATCATTTGCAGCAACGCTCGAAGATGTCTTGTGTGCGGTAAGTAGAGTTCAATATTTAGGTTTGTTATTTTTTCTTTATACACATTTTTCTCTGAACTCTACTGTCTAAATATAGTTTTCAATGATGACAACTAAGAATTAGCCGCTAAAATTGAATATGACAACAATTTTATGTTTTGAATAAACTCAGAAAACTTTAAATACTCCTATTTATAAATGTTGTCATCTTTGATGTAGTCTTGTGTGCGGTAAGTAGAGTTGAGTAGGTTTTTTTTTTCTCAATAAATTATTTTCTATGAAATCTTCTGTTAAAATAAATTTTTCAATAGTGACAAAAAGTTTTAGCCACTAAAATAAAACATGAAAAGAATTTTAGTTTGGTTAAGTTTTATCATTTTTGAAAAAAATTAAAAAAATTAAAACATTTCTTCTGATGTTGTCTTCATCGATGTATCAGGACCTTATTGTGCATGTCAGAGATTCAAGTCATCCTGATTCAGCATCTCAGCGCTTCAACGTTCTTAGCGTTCTTCACGACTTGGGAGTGCCACAAAAACTGATGGATGGAATGGTTGAAGTCAACAACAAGATGGATCTCCTACAGCCCTGGTATGATTCTGGATAAGAGGATGGCCTTTGTCAGGCAGAAGAGCGTGTCGCGACACTCAAGATACGACCTTGTGCCTGACAAAGGCCGAGGAGAATTAAAGTCACTAATGAAATTCTTTGTGACGTGTTTGAACGAGATTCTGTATTCAAGTTGTTAGTCATGTTGAGGATTTAGAGTCACTTGAAGACTTATTTGCATTGCATTTAAACAAGAAATGTTTAATGCATTCAATGGTTGTAATTCATATAGGAGATACAAGTTTTGTCATTTGATTTTTCTGAAGGTTGATTCAGCGATGAAAAGAACTGAAAGAAATTTTTTTAAAGCAAGCTGTTAGTTGTGATGAATATAAACAAGTGTTTGAGTTAGCAAAATGTCAAATTTTTTTGGCAAGTCTCTCCTCAGTTCTGAATTTAAAATACAGGCCTGAATTCTGATCAGTGGCTGAACTTTAGGCTGGGCTAAAAAGAAATTACCAGCAACCGGTCAAACCATTTCACCCCATTGATGGTAGTCATGTGCCACCTGAGATAGCCTGATTGTTCCTTTTCATTATCCATCAATCCCTCTAGTTTTGCTGAGGCAGTAGATCAAAGGATCGTTTTTAATTTGATTCAAAATGTAGTCGGTCCCCACTAATACAATGCCCTGAATTATCCAGGCCATTATTTTACTGGTTTGACTGGTTATACAATAACTGAAATGTCAAGCCAACTTTTGCCCTGATTCCTAATATGAATAGAGGGATTGGTGGATAATGAAAAAAGAACATTAGACTGTCTCCAGTGGCACTATCAATGACTACTATCAATGGGCTAGTGAAATTTCACTGGTGTGAAACAGTTTAACCTGTTGGAAGTAAGTTATATCTTTTTAGCCCAGACTAAAGTTGAGCCACTGATGAGAATTCGGGCCACGGAGTCCAAGAGCAGACTGTTGGAGGTCACAGACAAAATAGGGTGTAATTAATATTAACAATGTTTTGGGAAAAAATAGCCTTAAAATAATAAAGAGTCTTCTATGAAGAATAATATCAAGTGTTTTTTTGTGGCTTTTTCCCCTTCTCAGTTCTGAAGTTGAAGATACCGAGCCCAATCTTGATGTATCGGCAACAGAAGGAACCGGTTTGAACCAGCTGAAAGAAGTTATTGAGAGCAGGCTGTTGGAGGTCACGAATCGAGTTGTGTGTGAAGTACGCATCCCGCAATCTGGATCGCATCTAAGGTGCAAATATTTATAGTGTAGACAATGCTAACAAATTAACCTTTGTTGCTTTGTGGTCTAGTCAGGCAAGTCAAAAAAGAGATTTGTCAAACTCAAGTGGCCCGAATCTGCTGGCCCTAAACCAAGAAAAACATGGAAAACTATTTTGTATGTGGTTACCCATTTGGGACAGTAGTATTCTAGCATCAATTCATTTTGGTGGCTCAAAGATACATATTAGCAGCCCCAGGCCAGTGGACGTGGTGTGGCAAGATCGGTAGAGCGCGCGCTTTCTGATCTCGAGATCCCGAGTTCGAACCCTGCCCACTCCGTTTGTCCTTCAGCAAGACAATTAATCCACATTGCTGCTCTCTACCCAGGAGTATAAATGGGTACTTGGTCAGGTGTTAAATAGCCTTCAGCGCCCGTTGGGCAGCTTGGGCAAGTATGCTCCCCTGGGAGTTGAGATGGTGCACAATATAATTGTGCGGGTTTGAACTGTACCCGATGACCAAGGGTAATAATGCGCCTCTGAATAGGGCACCTAGATACATGGCGCTCTATAAATGCTATAATAGAAATCTTTTTGCCCTCATATTTGTCCATTGTCAACATCGTCCTCCCAATCGTAATTAAGGTTCATCTTCATCATTATCACCTCAACCATCATTATCTTTATCACTATTCACCTCGATTAGCACTGTGCTATTTTGTTAGCCCCTTTTGTCAATTCGTTTTACTGTATTGTTAATTCAAGATGTTTCATTAATCTGTACTATGGCTATTGTAAATTGTAAATATTGAACTGATTATTATTGAGAATAAATCAATTTCATTTCATTTCATTTCAGTATGACCATGTATCTATTGTTCTTCTTTTCCTTTGATTTTTCTTATGCAGTTGGTAAATATAAGGAAGCTATTATACGAGACATCTCGACTAGCGAAGAGGATGCAAAACATTTGCTTATAGATGTACTTTCTGCAAATTAGTTTTACTTATTTGTGATTAGGGCCGAGTCAAACCGGATATATTGATATCCGGATATGAGCCGAGTAAAAACGGACGGATATCGGATTTTTCCGAAATGTAAACAAAAAAAGCTTTGATTTTTGGATACTTCAACCATGGTTGAAGTATCAAAAATCAAAGCTCCATGTTTTTGTTCTTCTTTTTTTTCTCGTATACCCGTATCCGAGAATTTGAATTCGGTATCCGACCTTCATGGTCGGATACCGAACGGCTATCCGTCTGGACTCGGCACTACTTGTGATGCACATTATTTGTAATTATAAGTACATGTACTAAATTAATTTGAAAATTAATCCTTTGTTCTTCTTGTACTTTTGTTTCTCTCATCCAGTTGGTTGTACAAGGAAGCAACTGTACAAGACATCTCAACTATAGATGACGACGCTGAACACTTGCTTGTAGAAGTTCTTTTCACCAACTCGGCATATTCAAGATTCTGTGCCAAATTCGGAGACCTCCGTCAATAGTAATGACATGTAAAAAGTATTTTCAAACTGCAATGTGGAAGTTTTTAATTCAACTCGGCATATTGAAGATTCTGTGCCAATTTTGAAGATCTCCCTCAATAGTGATGCAAAGTAACAAGCCTATATACAGGGCTCGACACTCGCACTGGCCCGCTGGCCCGGGGGCAGTGAAATTGCACTTCAGGCCAGCAAAAATGTATAAAAGTCATATTTTGGTGGCCCGATCAGGCAAGCAGATTTTCAACCTGACATTGACAAAAGTAGAAAAATCTTGTTTTCTTCCATGTCATGCATTATCTATAATCACAGGTTTGATCAGGAAAGAGTGATAGTTTGAATAGTAAAAAGTTTACTCATGAAATACATTTTGTTTGGACCAGTAAATTTTTCTTTCGGGCAATCAGATAAGGGGTAGAAATTATTTCACTGGCCCAACCGGGCCACTGATCAAAGAGGTAAGTGTGGAGCCCTGCTATATAACTGCAAATGTGTTTTTTTTGTGAGAAAAACATTTGAACATGGAAGTTATTTTTCACAAACCCGGCATGTAACGTACAAGATTCTGTGCTATGTTTGCAGAACCTCGTCAATAGTGATGCACAGATAAAGGATTTTCTGTTGATCTCTGAATTTCATCTGTTAAAAACAGATAAAAACATTTGAACATGGAAGTTCTTCACCACGTCTTTTTATAGCTCCGTAACGAAGTTGCCGGAGGCATTATGTTTTCGGGTTGTCCGTCCGTCCGACCGTCCGTCCGTACGTACGTTCGCCCCGTTCTCGTGATCGCGTGATCTCAAGAACGGATTGACAGATTCTGACCAAACCTGGTACATGTATGTATCTTGAGGAGCCAATGAACTGATTAGATTTTGGGGTCATGAGGTCAAATGTCACAGAGCTCATTATATATGCAAAAATAGCTCGTGATCGCGTTATCTCAAGAATCGATAGACGGATTCTGACCAAACTTGGTACATGTGTGTATCTTGGAGAGCTGATGAACCGATTAGATTTTGTGGTCATGAGGTCAAAGGTCAAAGGTCACACGGCTCATTATATATGCAAAAATAGCTTGTGATCGCTTTATCTCAACGAACTTAGTACATGTATGAAGAACCGATGAACTAATTACATTTAGGGGTCATGAGGTCAAATGTCAAAGGTCACAGGGCTCATTATACATATGTAACAATAGCTTGTAATTGGAAATCTCAAGAACTGAATGTCAGATTTCAAGCCAACTTGGTACCTGAATGTATCTTAGAGAGCATTTGTAGTCATTAGATTTTGGGGTCACAAGGTCAAAGGGTCAAGGTCACAGGACTCATTTTGTAAAAATATCTCAAGAATCAGTTGACAAATAACCGTCAAACTTAATTTTTTAAGGGGAAACACCTGAAAATGTTCACCCTCCTTCACCTATCCCATCCCCACCCTGTTCCATGAAAAACAGCGAAGAGCTGCATGAAAGTCTGCAAGAAGAGGATTCTCTACCGTATTCATCAGGAACATGCAGTGCGGATGCAACTCTTCCGTATCCTTGAAAACTCACATCTAGTAATACTGATGACGTACATGATGATGAACATCCTCATCAGGGACCCGAGCAACGGAGAAGTAAGCAACAACAAGACAGAGACGGAGATGAATGTCTTCCAGCATATCAAGAGTGCTCCCCTCTTCATTCCTCTGATGAATCCGTACTTGACAACGAAAATTACCCTTTCAGCGATAGTACCTTGAACACGAGACCAAGACCACTCAAGACATACTTCACAGAATATTGGCAGATTGAAAAAAACAGGGACAAAATACACGATAATATATAGCTTTTATATAGCGCCATGTATCTAGTTGCCTATTCAGAGGCGCATTATTACCCTTGGTCATCAGGTACAGTTCAAACCCGCACAATTATCTTGTGCACCATCTCAACTCCCAGGGGAGCATACTAGCCCAAGCTGCCCAACGGGCGCTGAAGGCTAATTAACACCCGACCAAGTACCCATTTATACTCCTGGGTAGAGAGCAGCAATGTGGATTAATTGTCTTGCTGAAGGACAAACGGAGTGGGCAGGGTTCGAACTCGGGATCTCGAGATAAGAAAGCGATCTCGAGATAAGAAAGCGCGCGCTCTACCGCATGACATCATGCAGGAAGTAAAAATCTTGCAGGAGGTGTACACGGATGTTCATCCAAATGGCCAGTACACTGATGGCGGGGATGAATGGCATTTCATTCTGAATCAAGAGGAGTGGATGAGCATCAAGCCCACGGGACAAAAGTCGAATCTTCAGGGACATTGGGCGCACTGGGCGGAACTTTTTTCGAGGAAGTTTCAAGATGTTAACAGAGGTTGCGTCCCGGCGTTCAAATACAATCATGTAAAGCTGCCAACAAAAAAAAGCTGCCTATAATTTGAATTTTGGGGAGCTAATAAACTAATAAAATGTTGGGTCATGAGGGCAAAGGTCAAGGTCACTTATATATAGCTCATAATTGTGATATGTCAAGAAGATAGTGATAGACAGATTACCATCAAAATTGAGTCGACGGGATTAATTCTTTGTATGTTAATTTGGGCTTGATATATATAAATCGGGCAATGACGGAGGCATCATTTTCGAAGATCCATCTAGTTATATCGAGATTCTGTGCCCAATTTGGATATCTCCGTCAATAGTGATCCAAAGAAAAGGTACCTATTTTTAAAAATTGAGGAAAGCATGGGAATTGATCTGTTGCAAACAAAACAAATTTGCTTACAAGTGTAAGTTTTTTTTACGTCTGCTTTTTCAAGATTCTGTGCCAAATTTGGAGACCTTGGTCAATAGAATGAACAAAAAACAAGTACAGTGAAACCTCATTATAACGAGCAACTTGGGTCCATGGAATTAACCTCGTTATATCAGATGTGTTGTATCAGGGCTTCTTCTTCTTCAGGTTAAAGTGATCCATGTACTTTGTCTAAATCTACGAAAATTACTTTGAGCTTCCACATTTCTCTTCTACCATGTTTAGCTAAATGGTAAGAGAAGAATAAAATAGGGTTAGATTTGTGCGAATGTCCCTTTATGAAGATATATCTATCATTGAAAAGTGGTGTTCTTTTTCAATAAAACTTTCACACATCATTCAGACATATCTTACAATGATTTTGGTATATGATTGAAGTCTTAAATGTCATTTTTGGCAATATCTAACAAAGTACATGGATCACTTTAACCCTTTGAACCCTGCAGGCCGCTTTTGCGGCCTCGCTGAGAAAGTAAAATAACCCTAGAGGCCGCTTTAGAGGCCTCATGTCATGTGACTTATTTTCTGCTCGACATGTGACCCCCCTTTTGATCAGGTGATCAGTTACGGCTTTATACGGACTTGTGATATAGCAGGCACAGTTTTCTTGCATTTTGATCGGAGAAAAAGTGAAAAATGCGGGGAAAATGGCAAGAAAAACAGTTAGTGCTCGTGCACTAATACTGGGAGAATCCGCGGAAGACATTGATGACTCTGAATGTGGTCAGGGTAGTGATTTTGAGGATAAAATGGATACGGAGGATGAGGTTGCAGCGGCTATGGTGGTGGATTTAGCGGTTCCTAAGCACCTCCAGCCCAGTACAAGCGGGGTAGATCATAGACGGTGTGCCGATGGAGCAAGTGGTCATGGTCAAGATGGTGATGGTGAATATTTGTGCATCGGGGTGAATATTTGTGCATCGGGGAGCAAAATTCCAATTGCTATGCTGATTGGCACCAAAAAGTGGCCTACTGGTTGTAAAGGTAGAGTTTATGTTCATTTGTGTCGCCTACATTGATAAGAAAACATATTTGGCCCATATAAAGAAAATTTATTTCATAAATTTGACGTATTTTTGACATAAGTCAAATATGCGGATTATGTCAAATAAGTCAGGGTATAGCTCACGAAATATGCAAATAATTCAGGGTTCAAAGGGTTAAAGTACAGTCCACCGTATGGCGTATTTACATACTTTTGGCGAGTCTGGTATTGCATTTGTACAGTGCCAGTTAAAGGGATAGTTGAGTATTGGTCAAACTTAACTTTAGTACGGTAACCAAAGCCTGCATCATTACGGTACAAACTAATAGTTATAACTCCACCATGCTCGAAAGGTACACTCAATTACAAACGACTAAGTAAAAACCCTGTTATAATTGAAAAAGGGCTGTTACAACTCAAGAGGGCGCTCTCTATAAACTCATTGATTTTAGCCATTATTTCATACAAAACTGTGCATTTGATGTTTTATTAAAATAATGATTCAATAGAGATATCATAAACAACTATTTAAAAACCTATTTAGATTTTTTTCAAAGTAGTCTATAAGCATTTTTTGTATTTTTCTAAAAAGTCAAAATGTCCCCTGGCCGGTAGACCTTTGAATGAAATATCTTGAAATCAAAATTGTCAACTATATGAGAGCATTTGAAAGGGAATGATTCTCATTTGACATGTTTTATTCAAGGAACTTTCAAATGGAATTAAACCTACCAATTTAGTGTCCAGGGGCATATCGGGAATTGCCAATACTCAAGTGTACATTTAAAAACAATAAAATACATACATACAGTATGTAGAACCTGAACCTGTGAATACTCGCTATATCAGGGACCTCGTTATTTCCACTTTCACTTGCTGCCCCTCTTTAGTATTGTATTCTCATGCATGTCTCACGTTTGCTTATATTCTGTATATTTGTTTATTCTATGTACATTTCATTTATAAAAATATTTATAAGAATATTTATAAGAATATTATTGTTGGGTGGTGGTACCCTTTAGGCCCTCCACACGCAGAGCCGACGCGACCCAATCCGACTGGTTTTCAGTCAGTTCAGCTCAGTATACGTTGCCTCAAGACTCCTGTTTTGCCGGTCAAAAGCCAGTAGGAGATCATTCGAGGCCGATTCAACATGTTGAATCAGCTACGACTGAGCAAAACTGACTCTAGCCTGACTGAAAATCAGTCGGATCGGATCGAGTGGGCTCTGATGATGTTGATCGAATGTAATAATGATAGTGATGGACTGATGGTCATGATGATGATGTAACGGTGATGATAACGACAATACTGCCGCTGCTGATGGTGATGTTGATGCTGATGCCTATGACGATGATGGATGGTGTTGATGCATGTAATACTGATGATGGTGATGGTTGATGGGGATGATGATGATTACGATGATGACGGTGATGATGGTCATGATGATGATGAAGTGATGGTGATAGTGATGATGATGCTGACGACGACGATGCCCGGACAGTGTGTTCACACTTGGTACATGTAGTTGGTACTGTGTGGTTTAAGCGTGAACCAGACACGAGTTATGCAGGGTGGAGGAGGGGGTGATGAATTGTGACATTTCCGATATTTCTTTGGGTATACAGGATGGCCCCCCAAAAACGGAACGGGGCACTTCCCAAAATAATGTAACAAAATGATTATGTCCATCGGATAGTTTCTTTTCCAATGAAAATCAATACCAAGAACAGTCACTTTGGTCGTGTAGTTTTTGTTTTAGGGCGTTGTGAGTAACACCATGTCAGCTGTTCCCATTTTTGTAAATTTGTACTGAGTCAGTGCCAGTTAAATCACACTTACCGCCCGTCATACCTTCGAACGCACGGGCCATTGTTAGTGTGCACTCAGCCGTGTGCCGAGAGAATGGGCATGGGCGTTCGATGGTATTAGGGGCAGGAAATGTGATTTAACTGGCACTGCATAACTCAGTAAAAAAAAAGAAAAAAAAAAGGGCACCTGACATGGTGTCACTCACAGCGCCCTAAAACACTACACAACCAAAATTACTGTTCTTGGTATCATTGTTCTTTGGAAAATCCACCTGCATACTTCACAGTGGCATTATGTGCAATAACTTTTTTTTTTTTGGGGGGGGGGGGGGTGCTAAACCAAGCAAACAAGCAAGGAAGCAAACAAAAACAAATGTTTAATTATTTCATCCATTACACAAATATTATAGTAGATTTCATTTACCAATTTGCAGATTTTGTTTTTTATTAGATATTTAAAAGTAAATGTCCTATATTCAAATATTGTATGCTGTAATGTTGTTGTTGAGATATTTGCAAATACTAGTTTGTTTTTTAATTTTTGGCAATGAGAGATATCTTTGGTCCAGGAGCCCCTACCCCCCCCCCCCCAAAAAAAAAACGAACAAAAAAAAAACAAAAAAAATAGTATAACTGCAAACTTTTTGGACTACCAAAATAATTCCGTTCACCCGTTTATCATTACCAATTTTCAGATTTTGTTCTTTGGTTGTTGTTATAAAAGGATTTTTAATCATTGAAAATATATGCCAAATATGTTATATTTGAAAGAATAAATAATAAATTGCGACTGGTAACACGACTAGGTACTGTCACTCAGTTCGCGAAAGTTGAGGATGTCGCGCCGATGTCGAACTAATTTCTGACAGAAGTTTTCAAAATATTCGCCGGAGCATGTTTTTTTGCGTGAATCATCACATTATCAACAATATATGTGATTTTAGAGACGTGTTGATCGTATGGAAGATCATGAAATGAACTATTTACTTCATTCAAAACACTTATCAAGGCGCTAAAAAACAGCAGGCTGAAGCGCTTGGATGGTACGGAAGTGTTGCTGAAGCTACGCCCGATTCGTCGGGGTGACTTCCAAGCAGTCGACCAGACAGGTGGGAGAATCTACCGCGTGGCCCCATTCTCTACCAAAGCATGCGCTAAGTCTAAGAAGGCGAAGCGTGCAGCGCTCCACGTGGAACTTGGCATGCACAGATGCATGCTAAAACTAAAGTAAAAGATCTACAACTTGTACAAGAGCATTGTTTTTTTTATAAACTCATCATGCATGCATGCCAAGTCGTGGGCACGCTCTTAGTCTTAGAGTTGGTAGTAGACTAGCATGACTAGAGAATGCCCAGGCCAGGCTGGCCATGATGCGTGACAAATTGTTGAGTGTTGTTGTTGTTGATGTTGTTTTGTCATCCCTATTGTCGGTGCACGTGTCGGGAGGCTTGACTGAACATGCTTTGAATGGATTTTGTAAACGGCAATTGTATGGTCAGTTTCATCATCATGTGCCACAATACATGCAATGCTTTTTCTTTTTGTAAGTTTGTGTTCATTGTCAACTGTATGACTGCACAACACATCAGTGAGTTGCACTACTTGTGTATTTGGAAGAAGTGTGTGATCCCAAAATATTTTTGTAACAAATGATTCTTCATTATAATCTATTTCTATTATAACTATAAGTCAATATAGTGTGAGTTAGAAATTTAGATTAAATGTAACGCTGTAACCGATCATCGGATCGGCATGCCGATCACGATCCGATCATACATGATCGGACCGTTTTTGATGATTTCCGATCATGCAGAAAAAATTGAAAGATCGGATCGGCAAAAAAAAAAAAAAGAAAGTTTTTTTTCTTTGGAAAATGATCCCCCAAAACATATTTTGGGAACACCAAAGCAACATATATCCATATGAATAAGCCCAAGGTAATCTTGTATGGGTATGCTTTCATTTCAAACTGATTACCTCTCCTCAAAATTACTCGCGGCGATTCTAAGCTCAGTCCCATGTGATTAATTTGGCGTAACATTTGGCGTAATATTAAACATACACCCTAGATGGTAATTTTAGAGGCTACCTACTCAATTTCGGGGGCTAGTTTGATAATTAGGGGGCAAAGTCGCCCTCGGCCCCCATATATTTCCTACCCTGCTCTCTTGTAAGATGACAGAACGTGTTATAAATGATCATGTAAATAAAAATGTTTGTAGGTGGGATTATTAGCATGTTCACAATTTTACAAATTGTAAAAAAAAAAAATCTATATAATAATTTGTCAGTAATAAACACGTTTGTCTACTTTCTTTTCCTGTATTGCTTTCGTATCCATAGTGCAGATCATCAGAAGGTGACCTGAGCAGAAGAGACCTTCCATTCAAGATGGCTTGAGATACTGGAACAGCAAGAATGGTGCAATGGAAAGGAAAGGATGCCCTGTGACTGCAAGTAAGTTCAAAATTATTCAAGGAAAAAAAGCCCCAAATGCAATATAGTGGAACCTCATTATAATGAGATCCTTTGGACTTTTACAATCAAGTATATATGGGTCAGAATTTTGAAAAG
>JBAMJV010011245.1:0-16928 GCA_037951105.1 Echinarachnius parma
GCATCTGCAGACCCTTTATTGTATTTCGTGTTTGTACTTGATGTCCACAAACCAATTATTAAATTAATATTGGTTAACTTAAGCACACGCAAGGGGATTCAATATAACTTGTGGTGTAACAGGTTAACTGGATAAAATCATTATCCATGATTCATAGATTGAGTATATAGAAAGGAAATTAGCATGATATGTAAACTACATCACGATTGGTTGTTCTTGCATCATTTGAACTATTTATCAATGATCAATGTGGACTTTCAAATGTCACAAACATGATGTACATATATTTTGAGGTTTATCAAACATTCCGAATGTTAATTGAACTTCAAGATACCTGCAAACGAAGAACACACGAATCTTTAAAGAATGATCCATCTTTATTGAATGCAATGGAAACAATTTCTTCTTCTTATTATTATTTTTTTTTTTATATATATATTTTTTTTGTTGGGGGGGGGGGGGGGGGGGGGGGGGTTTGCGTACGGATCCAACGCACCCACTGGCTACGGGTCTGAGGTGCATTCCTATTAGTAACTGAGTAGTGATTGACTAATGATGATTACGATGATGTCACAACCAGTCAATAATAGAATTGCTCTTTGGAGAGTTTCTTAAGAGGTGGGGCTTAGCAACATGGAGACAAAATAATTGCTAATATTTTAAAAAATATACAATACATATTTACGTCAAACAGAACAGTTTAGAGATATTTGATGTGTACATATGGACAAATATTTAGAACAGGTTACAGTTCAAGAACCTGGGTAGCGTGCTTTGCGAAAGTGGAAGATTCTCGAAAGAGATCAGAACTAGAATCGGAATGACAAAGAATGCTTTTATGAAGCTGGAAGGAGCTTTTCACACGGAGTATAAATCTCAATTTGAAGATGAGATTAATGAAATCCCTGGTATGGAGCATCCATCTTTATGCACCTGAACCATGCACCATCATGAAATCTGACATCAACAGAATGGAAGCTTTCGAGATGTGGTGCTGGAGACGCATTCTGAAGATCAAATGGACAGATAGAATCAGCAATGAAAGGGTGCTAGAGAGAATTGGAGAAGAGTGGAAACTGATTGGAATCATCCAGAACAGAAAGAGGAAATGGGTGGCACGCAGAATTAGACACAATAGTTTGCTCAGACTAGGACTAGAATGAAGAATAAGAGAGAAGAGATCAAGAGGAAGGAAACGCATCATGATGTTGGACTCTGTTAAGAATGGCCCATATGGAAACTTCAAAAGAAGAGCGAGAACCACCAGAAAATGAGAGATGTGTACACTAATATACAGATAAACAGAAGTAAACATGCAACCAATGTATTTTTAGAGAGCCCTCTTATGATTTTTGAAAGATAACAGGCTTTTCATTTAGTTGTTTGTAATTTGTTATACCTTCCGAGCATGGTGGAGTTATAACTATTAGTGTGTAATGTTATTGTGCAGGTTTTGGTTGCTTAAGTTAAAGGGGTAGTTCAGTTTTGGTAGAGAGGGCGCTGCAACACAATTTTTTTGTGAGGTAATGAAAACTGAGTGTCGAATTTGAAAGAACATGCAATTTTAATGGCAGAATAAACTTTATTTGGTCAAATCGGTTCAAAAATGGCTGAAATATCAATAAATATATCCGATCGTAATTAATTTGGGCCCCAAATTTATTCGATGATTTAAAAAAAAAAAAAAAAAATGCTTACACTTTTTCAAAAATTTTCAAAAGCGGTTTTTAAATAGTTGTTGATGATCTCTCTATTTAATCATTATTTCAACAAAACATCACATGCATAATTTTGTATGAAAAATGGTTGAAACCAATGCCTTTTTAGAGGGCGCCCTCTCATGTTTTAATGGCTCTTTTTTTATAATGATAACAGGCTTTTTACTTATTCATTTGTAATTTTGTATACCTTTCGAGCATGGTGGAGTTATAACTATTAGTTTGTAATGTTACTGTGCAGGTTGTGGTTACTAAAGTTCAGCCTTACCAAAACTGTACTACCCCTTTAAGTCTTACCAACACGAAACTATCCCTTTAACACCCAGTACAAGATTAGTAAACATTATTTAGGGGATATTATAAACTTCTTACGATTTGATCATGTCCAATTCCCTTTCAGTGACAGCAGACAGTACACTATTCTTGGATGACCGGACATCATATGAGAAGGCGCGCCAAGTATTGCAAGTGAGAAGCTGATTGGTTGGCGCTACACAGTACCATGCATAGCCAGTCCGCTCATCCGTGAAATTACACAAGGTGTTCTGAATTGAATAATAATATGCAATAGTTCAGATTTTAGAAGTGACAAACTTGAGGACCTCCAAAAAAGTCCTTGAGTATTTTCCATTATTCTGTAACTTTACATGAGTGTTAAATGGACGCTACAAGAGCTGCTGCTTCTACTACTACTACTACTACTACTACTACTACTACTACTACTACTACTACTACTACTACTACTTCTACTACATGTACTACTACTACTACTACTACTACTACTACTACTACTACTACTACTACTACTACTACTAATACTAATACTACTATTAGTCTACTACTATACTACTTATATTTCTCATAATAATTAATGAACAAAAAAAAGAAAATTCTTGTAAACAGGTATCGAAACAAAAAGCAAAAAAAAAACAGACTTTAGTTTTTCCTCACGTCAGGTATAACTTTAGGCAGACACATGACGTCTTCAGTAACTGTTTTCATGTCAACGTTCCTGATGTAATGTCCTTTGAAAATCGCTCTTCCAGGTTGAAGATCTGTGATTCTGTCAAGGACTTGTATAGCTTCCTTGGAGTGGACCATCGTGACAATGACTTGAACCTCTCCAGGCCATCTCAGGGTAGCGTCTGCAATGTACGTTCCGTTGCCAAGGTCATCGGTGACGTCAAACCCCAAAGACGACTCGGTTTGGGCCGAGTAGAGTTTGAACCGGAAGTAGTCCCCTCCGACCTTTTTCGGGACGCCTCGCGTATCTGTGGCTGTAATGCGTACCCTAATTGCATCACCCACTGCGTAAGTGACCTTCGGGGAGAGGACTTCAAACACTGAGTGCAAGTTGCTGGTAGCAGTTATTAGAGCTTCAGGTTCATGATGAGGAAGGCTTACTACAGGAGTGGCACTGCGATCAATCTAATGTTCATGGGTAAATAGACAACAGGATGGGGCTGTAAAAACACATATATTAAACAAATATACCATGCACTGAGAGCCTCTAGTTGAAATTATGGATATTTCGTAGACCGGAGAAAGTCGCTTTCGTACATTTTCAACCAGCATCGTTGTTGGTGCAGACGAAAGAAATAACCTTATATCCATAATGTGATTTTCCATATCAGGTGGCTGTTTATTGGTCAAGGGTGGGAATATAATTATCTCAATACTGTACATATTTTACAGATTATAATAGAGTGGTGAAGTGTGATGTCATCTATGACGTCATAAACATCTTCTTTTTTTTTTGAATTTTCAATTTTGAACTTCATTTTCCAAAAGAGCGTCAGAAATAATGTCCAAATCCCTAAAATCAATTGAATATGTTAAGTATTGGCTTAGATATGCCCATCCAAATGAATTTTACTTCAATGGGCAATCAGTGTTATAGTGCTCTGGTTCATAAAGTTATGAACCAGAAATTAATTTGGATGGGCATATCTCAGACAATACTTAACATATTCAATTGATTTTCGGGATTTGGACATTATTTTTGACGCTCTTTTGGAAAATGAAGTTCAAATTTGAAAATTCTAATAATAAAAAAAGCAGTTTATGACGTCACAGCTTCTGTACTATATAGAGTATAAACCTTTATCTTGGGCCAATGTTGTTAATTAATAAGGATATTTCCAGACCAGAATAATTATTGTCTACCAGAATGTGGAGGATGAGGGGAGTAATTCGTGAATATTTTATCAGAATCCTACGAGAAACAAACGAAAAATTCATATTATGAACTTCATGTAAAAACGAGAGATCATTTCAAAATTGCCGCCGATTGCAACATCATTTACGAGCATGCAACTCGCGATATGTTTTGTACATTAAATTTCACTTAATTTTCAATTTATTTGCTTTAAAACAAAATTATTTTGCTTGTTTTCTAAAAAATATGAAGGAATCTTGGTGAACAACATAATATAGAAATGTTCAAATATCTATATATTAATGCTTTATAATAAAGCAAAGTTGATTATGTAACATGTTCATGCACACGTTACAATGGAAGCAGCTCTGAAAATACGTCACGATCCACAATAATTACGAATGATGCACACAATATTCTCAACAAAGTTCAAACCGTTGCTGAACTGTTTTGCTCAGATTTCACTCATTATTTCTCCCATGTACCGTATTATATAGCAAACATCAGATTTCTATGTCTGAATACCCCGTTAAAGTAACCATTTAAACCAAATGCATGTTGACTTCTGCTTTTAGTTTATTTTTTCATTTCTGCATTTTTCCATATTTACAATCAATCAACAAAAATAACAATCAAAACACTTTAGCAATATAGCGTATAGGTAAGTAATATAAGATAATTAATCTTAATTTCAATTAGCAAATACCTTTCATGATGAATTTTGGAAAGAAGAGAAAAAGAGAGAATGCAGAAGACCGATATCGTAAACAGAGCTTGATTGATACCGGCCTTACAAAAGGTGGAGGGGAGACAGTAAGAAAGAAAGAGGGTGAGGATTAGTGTGCTGTGCAAATTGAATAGTGAGTGGTTGCGGGTACTCAATTGTTTTATTTGTTTTTATTTTTATTAACAATTCCTTTCTTATTTTAATAAAAGTTGGTATATAATGACCAGAATTTAATCATTACACTGCATCAATAAATATGTCATCGTGTTTGCTTCAAAATAAAAAAGTGTTGTACATGATTTGAACGTTACAGGCACAGTGGGTACATTGTGTCTTATTGATTTTTGTGGTCATACAATTTTAGGGTTAATTAAAGGAAAGTCTGTTGAGTGCCGCGTGGGGTAGGAGTTTATATTAATATTATGAATATAAAAGTTATGAAATTACATAGGGAGTAAGTTTGAGACATATTTATACATACAAATAGCTGTTTGAAAAATGTGCATATCATTTACTTTAAGAGTTTTGAAAAAAACAATATTACAATAATTAATATGAGAGAGCACAAAAGCATTATTGAAAGAGATGTAGTGGTTATGAAGAATTGTAATTTATATTATTATACCAATATTCCAATGTGTATAGTTCATTTGTACCATTGTATAGGCATCAAATATTTGTATAACTGTGACCTAAATTTTTTTTGTAAAACATTTTAGCAATTGTCTTTTTAAATTTGGCTAAGCCCCACATCATACAAAAATATTCCATATTTAAACCAGTTGGCCAACGTACTTGAGTAAACTGGTCATAGGCGTAGTAGACGGGTGGGGGGGGGGGGGGGGGCGCTGGGGGCTAAGCCCATCTGGAGCTTTTAACACGGCCATATTCGGGCCAAATGCACCCAACTTTCGGTCAACCCTAAATCAAAAAAATATTTTCTTTTCTAGATAAGGTAGAAAGCTGATTGAAGAATCTAAACAAATCAGATACAAGCAGTCTTTTGAACGATTATCCACAGATGTTCATGCTCTATAGAAATACAAGATGGCCGACAATATAATATCCGCAATATTGCCGCCGTTTATTTTCGCCTATTTCGCCTCTATACATATTATAGTGAATGTTGAAGTAAGCTTCTACAAATTCGTTTCTAGGTGCAAAGAAATCATTTAAACATTATATATAGGTGTTTGAAATCCAACATATATCCTTATCCAAGATAATGGACAAGATACAGGAATAAATTATAGTGTATTTTCATGTAAAATTAATTCGCTGCAGTTGCGATACAAATCAATTATATCATAAACGTAACTTACATCACGAAACACTGGCTTGAATCTCACACTTGGCATGTTTGGTGTCCACCTCTCTGTTAGCATGCCAGCTAATAGTAGCATTCCTAGCGACCCCGCAACTAGGAGTAGTAGACACAACTTGCACAATGTACGCAACGCTGCCATGATCTGAGGGCAGTTTCAACAGCTAGGCAACTCGACACTGATCCGAATCCAAACATATAGTCCTTTATCTTGGTTATAACATGCGAAGTTACATTCAATGATTCAACTTATTATATATACCTGATTGTGTTAACACTATGATTATCAGGGAGAGCAAAAACTGGACTTTGACCATGACCGTAGTGAAAGGGTGTGTTCAAGGGTTCAAAGGGTGGGGCTGTAAAAAACACACAAATATTCCATTATAAGTGTCATGGTTTACTGATTCTGGCCAGATTTTCACTCATAATTTCTCCTATTCACCTTTTTTCTATATCTAAATTCCCCATTATAGTGCCCATAAGGGTTGGGGAAAAAATCGTGATAAAAAAAAAAATTTAATAATAATAATAATTTGATTTATTTGATTTAAATCGGGACTTGTTTAAATTTAAATCAGATTTTTAGATTTGTTTCAAAATGTATTGAATATGTTTTTGCTTCAATCATATTTCCCCGTAGACTATACAGTGCATTACAACTATTGAAAGAAAGGACAGAGATGGGAAAAAAATATGCTAATCATTGATTTGGGGGGCCTTTTTTGTATTATTTTGTATTTATTATTGTATTTGTATGATTTCTTTACGAAAATGATTGGGTAATTGAAACCATAACAAGTCCAATGGAATTAGCTCTAAGCCCAGGGTTGGGGAAATCATGAATTCAAACAATTACCAAACACAAATCAATATCTATTATTTAAATTGTTATGATTTTTATGATTTTTGTAATAAATTTTGTATGATTTTTTAAAAACCTAAGAGCGATTTTTATGATTTCTTTAAACCTAAGAGTGATTTTATTTAACTTTGTATGATATCTATCATTTGTTAATGATTTTTAAAATGATTTTTATGATTTGTTATGATTTTAATGACTTTTTAAAACCTAAGAGCGTATTTTATGATTTGTTTAAAACCCAAGAGCGATTAAATATGATTCATATCTAGGTACAAAGACATCATGTTAACATTATTATCTAGCCTTCTATAGTGATTTAAATCCAAAAAATATCCTAATCCAAGATGATTAAGTATCCACTATTATTATTATTATTATTATTATGATGACCAGTAGTGGTGTTTAAAAAGGCCGCCGTTTCGATCAAATTTGCATGCTGTAGTATGTTGTATTTTCATGTTAAATTAGTTCGCTGCGGTTGCGATACAAATCAATCGAATATTACGTTCATATTACTTACATCACGAAACACTGGTTTGAATCTCACACTTGGCATGTTTGGTGTCCACCTCCCTGTTAGCATGCCAGCTAAGAGTATAGCATTCCTAGCGACCCCGCAACTAGTAAGGAGATACAACTTGTACAATGTACGCAACGCTGCCATGAGGGCAGTTTCAACAGGCAACTCGACACTGATGCGAATGCAAACATATAATACTTTATAAAAAATTATGTTGGTTATAAAATGCGAAGTTATATTCAACTTATTATACAAGACCTGATTGTGTTAACACTATGATTAATTGTCAGGGGGAAAACAGCTGATAAAAGGTCCATTATTCTCTGACTGGTGATAACACAGATTAGTCTTCGCTTAATAGTGCGTTAAATCTCTTTTCGCGATGATATATATAAGTATAATCATGATGATAATGATGATAATGGTGATAATGATGATAATGTTTTTTTTTAAAAGGCAAACATTTATGTAACCGGCGAACATATTCGTGAAATGCAAACATGGGCAAATATGGGCGAAAAATTTCCTTAATACAGCAAACACGGCCCATTGCACCTGGACAAACATCGTGAAAAATATGAACAATATACTTTATTGGTTCCCTTTTCAATCTTTTTTAGCGGTCACATTCATCAGTTTCTCTAATGTCAATATGAGTCTTAACAGAAAATATGAGTCTTAAATGTAATTACTGGATGAGAAGTTGTAATAAGAGCAACTTTTGTATGATATTACGTCATATATAATACTTGAAATATTCAATGATTGTCAACTATTTGATGATTTAAACGACTGGTGGCGCGGGGGTATTGCCACCACACATAGTCCACGGTTTGTGCTGTGATACATGATGGCATTCATTATCCTAGTGTGCGAACTCAAGCTTAAAGGGATAGTTGAATTTTTGTAAAGAGAGTACAGTTTTGGTCAAACTGAATTTTAGTAACCAGAACCTGCACAATTACATTACCAACTAATTGTAATTTTATATACCCTTCGAGCATGGTGGAGTTATTACTAACGACTTAGTAAAAAGCCTGTTATCATTCAAAAAGAGCCCTTAAAACTCAAGAGGGCGCTCTCTAAAAGCTCATTGGTTTCAACCATTTTAAATTAAAAGTTGTGCATATGATGTTTGGTTAAAATGATGATTAAATAAGGAAATCATCAAAAACTATTTAAAAACCTCTTTTGTAAATTTTTGAAAAGAGGAAGCATTTTTTACTTTTTTTTAACGACTGGTTCAAAATTATCGAATAATTGTGGGGCCCCACAATTATTACAAATGGTTATGTTTATGGATATTTTAGCCATTTCTGAACCGATTTTGATCAAATAAAGTTGATTCTGTCATTACATTTGTATGCTCTTTCAAATTCGACACTCAGTTTTTCATTATCTTACATAAAAATGATTTTGAGTAGCGCCCTCTATACCAAAACTCAACTATCCCTTTAAAACTCAAAATTATATGATTGTATCCCACTATGTTGGGGCTGTATCGGGGATCAAAGCTGATTTCTACAATATCCTATAATTGACTAATCCAATTTTGGTACAAAATAATTATTTAAATTAAAAGAGAAAGAGTGTGTATCAAAAAAAGGAACTGGCTGCATTGTATTTCATTTCGTTGTTGATCTCAAACAAACAAAAGGAGTCAACGTATGCACTTTCGACTGGCACAAAATAACCCAAAACGCAGGATGTATTATTTTGTTTTGCGTTTTTTGGCATAACGCATCTACGATAGGAAGTAACACACGAACGCAGTAAAATGCCAAATGGGTATAGCATTGAAGCGAAAATGGGGGATTCAACGTATAGAATCAGTCACTCTGCGTTAATACTGAGTGGCCAATTTACGCGGCTAAAATCGAGCCGAATCCCACACACAGTATACGAACACACACACCGACTCAGAATGGGATGATAGTACGAAGAAGTCATGTTTCGTCTGCTTTTTGTCATCAGAAAATCTTCAGCTTGCCTGAGCGGGGCTTTTTTGTTTTGGGTCTTTTGTTGTATGTATAATACGCTATAGTGAACAATAACCCATAATAAGGCAAGATATAAATCAAACTCAAATATAGCCATAGCGCGCTATAAAACTAAATACATCTCTAAAGGCCAATCACTGGTTCGCAGCAGCTCTAGATTTTAGATACTCAGATCTCAGATCTCAGATACTTGATGTCTCCTGCAAAAGGCGCTGCTGCACAAGTTTATTGAAGGATTGAACTCTATTATCATTGATCACACCAAGTATGTTCTCTTGGCAGACTGTTTCACACATTGAGCCTGCAGCGTGTTTGAAGCTCCTGAACCAGTGGGTCTTGATAGAGCATAATATGGCTCGGCATAATTATACATGCTGACCATGCGGCTCTGCACTACCTCCGAAACACACATACACAATTACATGAACAAAGAAATTGTATTCATCAGAACAGTGCAGAGTAAATTACTTTCTGTAAACAAAGAAGACAATGAGAAATGTTTATTTTATTTTGCCAAAATATGTTTATATTAACAGCCTACAAAACGAATATAACGTACACATCTTTCATGCAGTACAGAATATAATTATTTAGCATAATGCGTAGCCCCCCAAGTCGTTTCCACAATGTATAACTCTTGTACCCACATGTTACAAAGCTAAGTCGTTCCCTTGACTTACATGTCGCGGGGGACGAATTACGAAATTCAAATTAAATTTTCATCTACTTCCACAATCTAATTTTACAAAAGCTATAAACAATACACAAATTTAGTTTTACACATAACAAGCGAAAATGTCAAAATGTATAATTCAATAAAGTTGTGGAATTATTATACACAGTAAGACAAAAGGGTATAATTAGAAGTAGTAGTAGTAGTAGTAGTAGAAGTAGTAGTAGTAGTAGTAGTAGTAGTAGTAGTAGTAGTAGTAGTAGTAGTAGTAGTAGTAGTAGTAGTAGTAGTAGTATAGTAGTAGTAGTAGTAGTAGTAGTAGTAGTAGAAGTAGTAGTAGTAGTAGTAGTAGTAGTAGTAGTAGTAGTAGTAGTAGTAGTAGTAGTAGTAGTAGTAGTAGTAGTAGAGGTAGTGGTAGTGGTAGTGGTAGTGATGGTGGTGGTGGTTGCGGTGGTGGTGGTGGAAGGTGGTAGTATATTATTTATTATTTATATCCGTGATGTTGATGAAGATAATGCTGACAATTATCAAAGTGATGATGATAATGCTTGATTGATAATCCGTCAATAAAAGAGATATACTTAGCTTGTTAACTTTAAAGGGATAAATAATAATAATAGACATTTATATAGCGCATATTGCAAAGAGCCTATATTAAAGCGCTTTAACAATTATTTAATTATTATTACCCATGGTCACCAGGTACATTTCAAACCCACACTGATGATGGCGCTAAAGCTAATTAACACCCGACCATGGTACCCATTTATACACCTGGGATAGTTGAGTTTTGGTATATAATTTTATTGTGAGGTAATGAAAAACTGAGTGTCAAATTTGAAAGAGCACACAATTTCAATGACAGAATAAACTTTATTTGATCAAAATCGGTTCAGAAACGGCTTAAATATCCATAAACATAACCATTTGTAATAAATGTGGGGCCCCACAAATATTCAATAATTTTGATCCAGCAGTTAATTTTTTTTGTTAAATGCTTCCTCTTTTCAAAAATGTACAAAAGAGGTTTTTAAATAGTTGCTGATTATCTATCTAATCACTATTTCAACAAAACATAGCATGCACAATATTTTATTTTAAATGGTTGAAACCAATTAATTTTTAGAGAGCATCCTCTTGAGTTTTAACGGCTCTTTTTGAATGATAACAGGCATTAATTTACTTAGTCGTTTGTAATTTTTTGTTATTCCTTTCGAGCATGGTGGAGTTATAGCTATTAGTTTGTAATGTAATGGTGCATGCAGGTTTTGGTTACTAAAATTCAGTTTGACCAAAACTGTACTCCCTTTACCAAAACTCAACTCTCCCTTTAAGTCTACCACATCGAACAGGCTTTATGCAATTTCATCACAAAGCCTTTCCAACTATTCTATACACTGAGTGAGAGAGGGTCTTGCTACTCATGGGCTGTCCCTTGTAGTAGCATTCATCATACGGGATTTCCCACAGGGTAGTAAACCCCTCTTTATCACAGATCTTCTGTGTGAAACCGGAGGAAGCTTCAACCTTGACAGCTTTAAACCCCAGCTCAACACCGAGAGCCATGGAAGCCTGGAATAGTTTAGTTGCGATCCCCTTCTGACGAAAGTCCCTATGGACGCCTAGCACACATAAATGCATCGCTTCATCAACCCCGAAGCGATTGAAGAAGTCGATCTCATCGTCCTTCTGATGCTCAAATTTCAACATATCCCGGAGTGGCTCAGATGTGAGCTTGCTGAGATCGTAGCCATGCGTTCGCCTCATGGTCTCAGAGATCATTGCTCCCACCATTCGGTGATCATCTTTAGAAACCACCATCACGGACAGGTTCTCTCGGAGCATGTCAATGAACCTGTATTCTCGTGCATTCTCATCCGTCCATTCGAAACCAAATGCTCTGCACAGCGGCTCATCGGGAGAATAATGCCCCGTTACTATGTCCAGGGTGTCCTGGTATATGTCCTCTGTTATGATAGCCAGCGTGTAGCCGTCCGTCTCAAATCTGGGGTTTACACGATCAAGAGCCTATATCACAAAATCAAAGGAATCAAAATATATCAGAGTTAAATTCCTTCAAATTATTCGGGCTGGGTCGCTGGAGAATGTGAAAATGTAAATTAGAGGTAAAGAAACGTTTTTCATAAACTAATTACCGTGCTTGAATGGTACAAAGAAGTCGGGATCTAGTAACTTTGTTGACATGTGCAAAAAGTGATAAGTGGTTGATACAATGTATATTGTTGTTATCTGATATGTCCACTGGGTGTTGTGTGGAAATTTCAAGTTAAATGGACGTTATATGGCCGAGTAATGAGCAAACACGGAAATTGATATTCACTAACTTACTGCACTCACTTTGTACACGGTTCTGACGATCCAGTGGATAGTTTAACATCTGAACACTTCAATCATAAATATCTTTTTAACGAAATATAAATTTCAAAAACCGAAACATGTCCCATGCTTTTATTGTCAATACGAATACAACAAGGTATGAGGGAACCGCTAGAATTCCAATTGGATTTTGAGGATTTGGACAATGTTACTAAGTCCCTTTAAAGGGGATGTTTGGATGAATGCAAGACAATATTCAGGTCCACCACCCCACCTCTATATTTAGCCCAGGTTAGGTAGTTCCCATATTAGTTATAAATGAATACTTACGGCTTGAATTTCTGGTAACGTGATTCCAGCTGATATATTTCCATTCGTTGCCATTATGATATGGGTTAATCTACGATAGAAGAAAAACAAAATCACATCACCAAACTGAGACTGCATAGTATACAATAAGGGTAAAATCACACGTCCGTTTTTACATATATTTTGTTACATATAGTCAATAACTAATGGTCCTTTATGGTAAAGTTAGGGCCTTCATCGCTGTATTTTGTGCAGTGTTTCACGAGCTCAAAAAATAACTGTTTAAATAACCTTATCCAACCTCTGCTATACAGCGTTGGGATAACTGATCTTGTCCGACGGTAGTATTGACCCTATTCAGGCAGTTTCCTTTCGTGGTCTAGGATCTATAGGACTGATTGATAATTATCCAGCTTGTTATATTGTGTCACTGGAACATTAAGCGACCCTTTCTCCTTTCTTTGATTCGACAGTGAGGAGAACAACATCCGGTGGTACATGCTGGCTAGTCGAATTATGTGGGTGTGAGAAACTGTTATATTGGTTATTGTTGTCTGTTCAGGGGTGTCGATCCGTTTTTGAGATTGGGGGGGCGAAATTTGAAAACTTTTTCCAGAGTGACCACTGAGAGAGCTAAAAGCCCCACATTGGCATGCCCGGAAGTTTTATTATGCTCTCATTGAAAGTGTCTTGATGGCTCGAAGACCTGACTTTGGGGGGCACCCACATTTGGGGACAATAATGGGGTCCAGGGGGCGGAGCCCCCGGAAGTTTTTAGATTTCAGACATTTGCTCCTAGCATGGGTGTTAAAATTGTATAAAATAGTGAACCTACTCATAACGTATTTTTAAAGGGCATAGCGAGGAAAAGACTGAGCCTTGCATGATGATGAGATGCATGGATCCACGTGATCATGTATACTATAGAGCCATCGATATAGTCTAGGGCATTGGGCTCCCATGAAACTAAGCAAGGGCGTCAACAATTTTTCATAAGTGTAGGGGAGACATTGCGAGGAAGCGAAGCGACCGAGCGGGGGAGGGTGTGGGAGGGGGTGTCCCCCTCCCACAGTAGGGAGCTTTTGTATTTTTGGGCGTGAAATTGTGCGATTTGGTGCACACCTGAGACAGAAATTTCACGTAATATGAAGTATATAGGTATGGAACCAAACATACATAATGACCTTTTTCAAATGTGGGGGGACATGATATTCCAATTTGATTTGCGTTCAGCGCATATGTACCGAGATTATTTTATTTTCTGTGACGGTGTGCTATCTATAGATGAGGGTTTAATAAACTTCGTTTGAGGTGTGCGTTTGAGAAATTAACGCTGCCCAACACATTTCAAAAGGTGAGTTCCCGCAACCCAAATGAAACTTGCAATATGAGAAACTGTATGCGCGCGAAGCGCGCGGCAAAAAAGAGATTTACAGTTCTTTTCACTAAAAAACGGCTATTTTGAAGATTAATTATTGATAAATGTGTCTTTCCCCTCTTTGGCATTATATCACTCGATTTTTTTCTTCCTCATTTGCGGAATTATTGGGGGGGGGGGGGGGGGGCGAAATGATATGTTCGCCCCCCCCCCCAATATTTTCATTGGGGGGGCGACCGCCCCCCCCCCCCCCCTGCCCCCCCAGGATCGACACCCCTGTGTCTGTATACTTATATATATCCATGTCATGTAACTCGTTTGTTCTATGGACCTCTGCCATGTGCAGTTGTGTCTGAAATAAAGTTTTGAATTGAAATTGAATTGTATGGTTAGCACTTAGCAATGATAACATGTGGTAAGGTCGAACGACTCTCACATACCTTCAAGTACAGGCCTATATAATTATATAGCTATTACGCCAGAGTGGAGACGACAGAGGTTACGTAAGTGGTTCCGCAAGTTGCAATATACAATGCATGCAGCTCATAATCAGGAAATCAACAGGTACATTTGATGAGCATGCATGCATGAATCCTTGACTGAATATGGAGCTAGATAGAGAATTATGATGGCCCGGTGATGGTCCTAAATAATGTCGGGTAAGTCAGAAATGTGTGCCGCCGGCTAGCGGTTACAAAAAAGGCAATATATTGTCCAGTTCCAATATAATACACATGAAAGCAGCTAGAGTTCCAACGGGGCTCCAATCCACTATTTACAAAAGGCCTGAATGAAAGGACAGTATGTTCAGAACCATTACTATAGGCCCCGGTCACATATTATTACCGGATAGTGTAAGCGGATGCCCGACGAATAGAACATTTGCGAAATCAAATTTTTATGTTGGTGATAGGGGGTGATAGTCGTCTCTATTGCTTCATGGACAGAACAACGTACATTGCCGGACAAGGAACGAACAAGAAACGCATACAAACGGAGACGAATAGATTGAAAATATATTTCTCACGCTATCCGGCCATATGTGATCGGGCCTTTAACAAAAGATTGTGATGTGAACTACTACGGTGCGTCCTTATCCACGCCATGAAACGCTACCGTCATTGGCGGTATGACATGCATGGTTAAGCAAAATGAAATATACCTGTCTGTATGCTTATAGAGCTCTGATGAGCACGGACAAAAGCGATTTACATACAACACTTTTTCGTTGCACGAAGGGGATCACACTGTGGCACTTTGGCCCGAATCTTCATCAAAGACTCAGTGGCGCAACTTGTGTTGATGCCAATCCGAATCGTTCGTGTATAAACAAATAGCTTATAAAATACATGTTTGCAATTAAAATCCTATAAATTAACAATACAGGCTTACAAGCAAGCAAGAAAAAGAAAAAAGAAATAAAAAGGCATGTGCGGGTGGGGTGGGGGTCTCGGACCCAGGAGCCCCACACCACCCATGCTTACACCACTAGCTTTCCCCAAGTATTTCAAATCAATAACTTAATTATGATTGTTGGCTAATTCTCGACGATGAGTTGCTATAGACTAGATTTCATCTGGATATTGGACAATACATATTGTAAGCACAGCTTCGCAAAATTTGTGTACAACAGGGGTTTTGTTTTTATTGCTTGTTCTTTTTTCACAACATTCGATATCCTATTTCAAGAATATAAATTATATAAAAATCAAGGGTGCCTTATACAACACAACCGAGTGTGCATTATCAATTGTTCATTGTCCGCCTGTCCATCAGGTTGCAACTGAGCTATTAAAATCCAGTATGATAGCAATTATATTATAGCCATATACATATAGGTATCCTATTCAGAGGGGCAATAGAATTACAATTGGTTATCAGGTACATGCAGTTCCAAAATGCACTCCTGCCCTCCATCTGAAGTCCCAGGGGGGAATACTATCCCAAGCAGCTCTACTATGATTATAGGGCGCTACATGCTAATTCAATACCCGACCAGGACCGATATTCAATTCCATGCTTATGTCAACATTTTGAAGAGCTTATCTAGTATTTGGCTTAAGAAGATTACTTAGCCAATATTTGGATTCAATTAATTCAACGTTTGGAAATCGTACCCACATTTTGATGCCATTATATGACATTTTAGCATGTTTGTATTTTGTTGTATTGAAGTAAAAGAAAGAAAAACAAAACGATTTTAATACGAGATAAGTAAATATCTTAGATGCTAAGTGTCTGAGTATTGACTTTAATATCATGTACCCAAGTAGACATTATACTTTACGAAACTCTGGAATGTCCGCTTACTGTTCATGATAATTGTATAATTCATGTCACTTCAAGCCGTATGATTATGTGCATTTGTCTCGTATTAGTATTGAAATAAAGAAGAGCTGTTGTGTCAACACTCTTTTTCTGCTTGTGGGTTTTACACTTTTCAAATTAATTTGATTGATGCGTTTATGACAAATAGACATAGCTGGTTTTATCTCGGGGGGGGGGGGGGGGGGGGGGGGGGTGAGAAAGAATTCCCATGAACATGAGGTGTAGGAGAAGCCACAGCTTGGCCAAACCAAAAATGGGGAAATTAAATAAACTTATCTTTGTCTACTGATATAAAGAGCTTAGTTCAGAAGGCACTCAATCCACTTTCCATTAAAAAAATGTTTTTAACAATATCAGTTTAATAAGCAACAAAGTTATCTATAAATCATTTTTTGCGGACAAATTTACACAATGAAACTCAACATAATAAAAACGATCCATTTTCATATTCCCATAGGCAGTCAGTGACAGTTGGACAAAGAAACCCGCTTTTCAATAAAATAAAAAACGATCTATTTTCATATTCCCATCATACACAGTCAGTGACAGTAGGCAGGGGCGTCGATCCTGGTGGGGCAGGGGGGCGGTCGC
>JBAMJV010011246.1:0-47383 GCA_037951105.1 Echinarachnius parma
ACACTTATTAAATCATATCATAACCATTCAAACAGAGATTCCATTAATTGACCAAATGTTTTTTACAGGATAGATACAAAAAATAACAAAATACAAATATACAACATACAACATTATCTTACTCAAAGATCTGGTGACGGGTAATTTGCTAGTTATTAAAATACGAACTGTAAACAATTACTTTATATTTATACAAAAGTTAAAATTGTTGTTAAAAGAGAACCAAAAGTTAGCACAAGTGCTAGTCGAGATCGGTTCTCTCTATTATCTAGTATTACAGAAGCTTAAATAATAATTCTTAAAATTACAATTAGCACGATAAAGGGATATGATCATATGTTTAAATACCTATATATATATCTTATGTATACCTGATGAATAATACAAATTTTACCAGCATTTGTAATGTGTCGTTTTTGCTCATGTGGACTGTGGTCGTATCATATTAATCAGAAAATGTAAGTATCAAACAGTTTGATTAGCGAGCAAAAGTGTTCTATCGATTGGAAAATATGTGATAACCTATGATGACGTACATTTTGCATTCATCCTAATATTGACCATGTTGCCCCATTACCATTACATGAGCGCAGTGGCAATTTGTCTAGGGCATAGTGTGCTCGCGTAACACTCATCCCAGAGGTGTATAGCGTGGTCTGTATCATAAGGGGAACACGAATGATTTGGGGGGGGGGGGGGACACCTTGTTTTTCGCAGGATTTCCTACCTATGTTTTATATTATTTTTGTCAATTTATTGAGGAGCACTTGCTCCCCTTGCCCCCCCCCCCCCCCCTGTAGCTACGCCAATGGCCAGTGACGCTTACCGTCAGCTGATTTTTCCCAACATTTTGCCGATTTACCTTCAGAATTAGTTGACTTTCGTTTTGTTTATTATTGTAGATTTGACTGAATAAAATGGGATTTTTGTCTGAATAAACTAAAGTGAATTTAGCCCCCCCCCCCCCCCTATTACTGGGAGGGGGGCACACTCTATGTATTTCTTTATATGTTTCCCTCTTGTTTTTTATTGGGGTGGGGGGTGGGGAGGGGCACATGTCCCGCCGTATCTTCACCACTGGACATGTCTACAATTATACTCCCCCCCCCCCCCCCTCCACACACACACATCTCTTACGCAAAGAGGCAACCTGTCATACATAATTTTTGTAAGATATGAACTGTTTTGTTTCTTCATACACAAAATTAAATATTAGCGTTTTGAAGTCCAAATGAAATTAAACAGACTAACATAACGCAAGTCCAAGATGAATTGCCATCACTCCCGACGCCGACAGAACAAATTCGATGAGCAAACATTGAATAACTTGTCCTGATTTTGTTTTTCCTCAAATACAATCGGCAATATAATTAATACCCAGACTGAATTAATGATATTCCTTATACAGATATTTGATGGATGTCATATCAAGATGTCATAGTTCCGATTCTGGTGAACTCTACATTATTAATGAAAACCGATGGCATATTATATTCAGGATTAGTCGCGACTAGATTTCAACTAAGAAAGAGAGAAAGAAAAAAGGAGAGGAGTAGAGATGATGGGACAGAGAGTATAATTGTAGACATGTCCAGTGTTGTAGCTACGGCGGAGCATGTGCCCCCCCCCCCCCCCACCCCAAATAATTGTACAAAGACAATACAAACACATGAGTGAAACTATCCTATACAAAAATAAATAAATAAATACAATGTGCCCCCCCCCCCTCCCAGCAATTAGAGAGCCCCCAAATTCGTCAATCGCGCTATGCCATTGGGTATTATGTCAACAATATTATATCAAAAAAATGGACTTTAGATTTTCAATTTACTTGCAAACACATCCATTTAAAAATAAATCATGCCGTAATTGGTGGAAAGATAAAAATAATTAGGTTTACAAATTGTAGGACAGATATGAACAAACAGCATATGGTTACCATGGTTAAAAGTACTTAGTTACAGAGAATTTTGTAAATATTTTTTTGGGGGAAAACAGAAACAGAAAGAGTAAAATGAGAATGTCGTATTATCTGTTAATATGCATACCCAGATCTACATCCAATAGCAAGGCGTGGTACTGATATAGAGGCACGCAGATTTTTTTTCTTTTTTTTGGGGGGGGGGGGGGGGGCACACCTTATAGTTTGTACCTTTATGTTTATTTTTTTCCCACAGATTTTGTTATCAAATTATTGGGTGGCACGTGCCCCCCAAGCCCCATCCCCACCCCCCCCCCCTCCCTTAAGCTACGCCTCCCTTTACAACATTTGAAAGTACTGATCTGTCCCTCTATACATGGACATGGTGTGGCAAGATTGGTAGAGCGCGCGCGTTCCGATCGTGAGATCCCGAGTTCGAACCCTGTGTAGGCCCACTGCGTTTGTCCAAGACAATTAATTCATGTACTTGCAACCTATGTATATCATATACCCAGGTGTATAAATGGGGACCCGGTAGGAGGTGAAAGCCTTTATGTGAATGATCTTCTCAATGCCCATGAGCCGCTTGGAAGGAATGCTCCCCAGGGAGTGGAGATGGTGCACACAATGTGTGCTGGTTTGCATTGTATCCTATGACCGGGGTAATAATATCACTGTAAAGCGCTTAGAGATTATTATTAATCGTATACATGGTATACATGGTATAAGGCGCTATATAAATCGAGTATATTATTATAGTTTTTCCCGGTCAAAACAAAGACAAATCGACATGATGATTAATGATGAATTGATAGATAAATTAAATGAAGATTAGATATACATGTATAAGCATTTATTCAAATAAAAACTGTTGAAATTAATGAGATTGTAATTCATTATGAAAATCACTGTGATTCACATGCACAATGTGTACTTATCACGCTTTTGGGGAATATAATTATGTCTTTGAATTAGCACAGTAGTGTGTGAAACATCACAATGGATAAATACAAATTGAGAACGAATGCCAAAATGATATGAAAAGGGAATATTTATGTACCAAACCAATTAGAATGCTTAATGTGCGAAATCGGGTGCATATAAACTAATTTGAATGTTGATTGAGGTACAGATTTGTTGCTCTTCTATACCAGCGCGAAATTGAATGATGATTGTGCAGTGTTAATTTGAACGATAACAAAGCTAATTTGAATGAACAGGAGTGCAAAATCAAATGCCTATTAACGAATTTGAATGCTCTTAAAGTGAAAATGAATATAGCGAACAGCACTTGAAGAAAAATCGCTTTAATTTGAATGATCGAATCGTCAGTTTGGCTGCTGTTTTTACGAATTTGACCGGGAAAACCTATATTAGATTAAGGTTTGTGTGTTATATATATCGTGATATTCAGAGTGGTGCCATATGGTTTTAATTTGATTATAATTATAAAGCACAGTTTTGGAGAAAAACAAATAAAGAAAGAGTAGACAAAAATAAAGAAAGAGTAGACAAAAAAAAGAAATTTAAGAGAATTTAAATTGGCAACAATAGTCAAGTTTGACTGATTGCCATAACATAATAACAACAACAACAACTATCATTATTATTTCTTTTTACAGACCCATCCCGACCAGATGCGAGGTGCGTCCAGCAGGAAACAGAACACACTCATGCATCAGCAGCTGAAGGCCTTCAGCTCATCGTTACAGGAGGTCAGTGATCACCATGACACGAGTGCCGTCTACCAGATGCTCACCAGAGTCGTTCCGTGTAAGTTCCCAAGACAAAATTGGTCGGTTAAAGGGATCTAGTAGCTTTGTTGGCAAATGCAAAAAGTGATGAGTGATATAACATAAAATTGTGTATTGGATTGATCTGATATGTCCACAAAGTAATGTGTACAAACTAATTTCACGTTTATTGGATGTTTTTTTGCCTGAGATATGAGCAAAAATGCAAAGTGATATTCACTAACTCATTGTACACGGCATGAAATTATCCCGTAGAAATTTGAAAAACCGAAACCCGTCCCGTGCTTTTATTGTGAATATGAATATAATAAGGTATGAGAGAACCACTAGAGTTCCAAGTAAGTTTTGAGGATTTGGGCAATGTTACTAAGTCCCTTTAAGTCACTTGTTATACTTCGGAGATAATCATGTTTAAAATCTGAAATCCATGTAGAAAATAATGTAGCTCTTTTTTATAATTGTGGAATGTTCCCAAAATTAGACATATTTAGATATATTCTGGAAATTTCACATCATGTACTTTGCGTAACTCAAATTTAGGGGGGAAATGACTTAACGTCCTTTTCTCTCTCACTCGATGAAATGTAATTGTATGTGTTTTGTTCTTGGTTTAAAACAAATATGCATACTAAAAATGGGTTATCTATCAAATGGTCAACGTATCAGAGCTGTTCCGTGGTCATGGTGGTTGGAACCAAGACACAATTCAGTTTTTTTATTTTATCAGTTGTATATTTTTTTCAATAATTTCATACAAAACCCATCAGTACTCTCTTTGAACTTCCTTTATCTTGTAAAGTCGTGTTCACGATTTTCTTAGTTATTGATTTGATTCTCATCCCTTTCCGTACAGATAACAGTACCGTGAACTCTATTTCCCAGCTCACTCAGCGCGTGGACAAGTGGCGCAAAACCCATCAGTGGTCTCGCGACATCGACACCACCACGACGAAGATCGGTGAAGATTTCCAGGTCTTCCAGCGGAACCTCCAACATCTTAAGCAGCTCAAAGTCGAATTCGACGACCGAATCTACTCAGTGCTCTTCGAGTTCTACTACGAGATGGTGATGGAGGAGATTCCGGCGGCCATACGCCTTTTGCAGAAGGAGGACCATAGGGTTGGTACCGAGGTTCTGGGTTCAAACCTCCTGGTGATGTCCAACATCGACGACTACGCCACGCTGCGGGAGTCGATGCCGGCCCAGATGCTCGTCGATATCTCGGCGGAGTGTGAGCGACTGTTCGCGATAATCTACCAGCTCCAAAAGGTGAACGTCCGATGGGGGATGCTTCTGAAGGGTGGTGGCATCATCAACGCGATGCTATTTGATCCGGAGTCTCTCCAAGACGCCAAGCCCTACCCAAACTACAGGCGGTTTGAAGCCGTCCTGCGACTGATACCCGATGTGCTTCGCAAGGCGCAGACCGCCTCTGATTTGGCCAAGAAGTGGTGGTACCGCGCCGAGACGATACGCAGGCGACTTCGTGGGCAGAAGACCCACAACAGCCCCAAATCCAGAATTCCAGTCCTGCAACAACAACCAGAGCGAGGTGTTCCTCAGTACGAGGACAACTCAATAATGACCCCGGAACATCCGAATGTTGATATCGAGGAACAAGTCAACGAAGAAGAATTCGAGAGAAACAAGTATGACGACTTTAGGATCAAAGAAAACAGTCAGGAGGATGATGATGATGAGGAAGGTGATGAATTCCTCCAAAGACCAGCTCGTGGTGTTCTCCGAGAGGAACTGTCTCGCCGACTAAATAGCAAACACGACTACCCCTTGGTGAGTGAAACAGTAGAGCGTCACCTCCAGGAGCTGTCCACATCAATCGCCCTGAAGCAATTGGACCTCGCTGCAGAAACCAGCGAGTTGGATTTCATCCAGAGGCGTCGGGAGCGCACCAAGAGGTTGAAGGCTAATCTCCGGCGCGCTGGTGTTGCGATGGAAGCGATGCACAGGGACCTGGTGAGCTACAGGCGCACCAAGGAGCACCTAGTGCGACAGGTAGACGCGACGGAGGACCATTGGGAGAGGCGTCGTCTGGAGGAGGAACTGGATTTGCTGGAGGATAAGGTACGAGATGTCCAAGAGCTAGCCAGAGTGATCGAGTATCGCTACAAACTCACGGCTAGCAACTTGAAACTGGAACTGGACATGAAGGAGTCTCTCGACAGGTAGATAATGTTTTAAATCTGAAAGCAATCAAAATTAACTCCCATAGAAATGTACATTGCATTAAGAAGTAAATGTTTGTAGTATGTTAGTTTTTGCATCTTTAATCTAATGAAGCTTTCATTCCCTTTATATATACATGTATATATTTCATGTCTGCTTTCATCATTAAAAAAAAACATATACAAAAAATAATAATTTCATTAAGAAATTCCTTTCGGATTATACATATATGTATTATCATTACACAACTTCAGGGGAAATTAATCCTGAGCAAAGCTGTTATTCGATGTGTGTAATAACTATAATTCTTTCTTTATTCATTGTATGCAGTTACCACGAGGAGGTCCAAGATCGAGCTGATAAGCTCCAATCCGTGATACAAGAAGAGGAGACCGAGCGGGACAAACTTATGAACGAACTGGCTCTACTTGGACTCCAGGTCGGGATGGACAAGGCCGGACAAAATGACAGGCGACTTGAGACAGGAGTACTCCCGTCGTTGAGGACAAGAAAGGCTGATCACAACGAAGATGTATTCGTTGATGATGATCGAACTGGTGAGCCTTTCTTTGACGAACAAGCACATTTTTTCCAGGACCATACAATGAGGAAATTGGGGGGAGCATCTTTACGAGCCGACTTGGGAAGAACTGTGACACTGAACTATCGAAAGGACGACCACCAAGGACACAAGGTCGCGAACCAAACAGAAGCATTCGGCCCTGATCCCTTTCCCATACTAGAAGATAAACCTTTCCGAGGAACCCATTCTCCTGCTACCTTGAGACGCCGAAGTTATCAGAACACAGAGCACAAAAGAAGTTATCCAGACAGAGAACATCAGGATCTGGACAGAAGACTTGGTGACAATCAGCGTCGCAGAATTCCACTGGACATAACTCTTCCGCCCCTTAATCAGAGCAACGACACCGACATCTTGAACAGTCCGGGCGCATATGGCATTCCACACCGAGGAAGCCTAGAAGGCTACCTTCCCGATGTTAGTGAACATTCTTCACACTCGTATCCAGAAGACAACTACCTTGCGCCAAACCAAAGGGCTAAATTAGAACCACGGGGACGGAGGGGAAGGGGACCCAATAAGTCGCCTATTCGCACTGATGATGATAGAGTCGATGATACTGGATTCCAAGCCTATCAGGACAATAACTCAAACAGGAGAAGTTTCGTAAATGGCCTCAAGGTTGATGAGGACCAGGATGGGATCGAATTTCTGCATGAAGACGTTGAAGGGTTTAGAAGTGGTTCGAATTTCATTGGTTCCCCACCGAGCAATCGTCGTCAGCAAGGTAATGGACAAGACGCGCGTCTCCCAAGGGACAAACTGAATAAAGGACGGCCACCAATCGGGAAAGGTCGGCAGCAAGACAATCGGGACAATGGTCAGTTCCTCGACGATGGAGAGATGCTTGACGGTAGAAGACCAATGTATTCCCCAGCCGATAATTACGATCAGCCAGGATATAGGCAAGACGCTCACTTCCCAAGAGATAATCGAGAAAAAGAAAAACCCCTCGATGAAACAGAGATGCTTGACGATTCAAGGTATTTACCAAAGCAGAATCGCCACCAGCAAGAACAGGGACAGAATTCTCGCTTCACAATGGACAATCGGGAAACGGGACAATCTTTCCGGGCAAAGGGGCAATTTGATCGGGAAATGGGACAACCACATCGTGAAAACGGGCAGTTTCATCGGGAAAAGGGACAACTACATCGGGACACGGGACAACCTTATCGGGGAATGGGGCAATCAGATCGGGAAAATGGACAACCCCATCGGGAAGGGCATCCCCAAGCTAAGAAACAATTAAAAAGCCGGCCACCGGTTTTTCCCGACGAAGATTTCGCCAGGTATCCATCACCGCATACCGGAAGTCATCAGCACCCAAAGATGTACGATCCCAAACGAGAGAAAGCAAAGGGAACCAAACTGAACGGGCATGACAAACTTGCACTCAAAATGCCTCAGAATACAAAGAGGAGCCGAATTCCAGTCAAGTCAAGATAAAAATGTGACTGAAAATCGATCCAGGTATTATTACGGGAAATTGGAAGAGATGGGATTTTTACAAATATCTGGGCCCTGTTGCAGAAAAGGATACAATTGATTGTAAGTTACAAATAATTGTAAGTCAGAGAATTTTCACTTTTCAACCAATCAGATTGGTGTATTCAGAACACATGATCTGACAATAAATTGTATCTTACTATCGATTGTAACTCTTTCTGCAACGAGGCCCTGATGTCATCAGGCCAGGGTATTAACTATTATTTATGAAGCGCCTAAAATAGGGCAGAACAGCTTCTACACGCTTTGCATGTACATGTACGAGGTAATTGGGAGAAATAAACCAAGAGAGATTTGATTATGTTTCCACAAATATCAAGACAGTAGTATAATTCCATCCATGATGTAAAAGATGCAATTTGCTACACAATGCAATACGAGTCATATACATATATATATATGCATTTGTTTTTGTTTTTTTAATTTCACAATTAACTTCATAAAAATTTGTCCTTCAACTGAAATTATTTGTGTGTCATAAAGGGCGAGACGTTTTCATCTCAATAATTATATCCCAAATATCTAATTAGCCGCCAAAAGCAAATTAACCAATATTTCGGTCGTAAATAATAATGACAATACAATAGGTTTATAATCATCTCTAAAATGCCATGTAATAAGCCGTCGTTGAGATTGTGCATGAACGGTTGCCATGGTGATTAGACGCAATTATACGGTGTACATATATATATATATATATTAGTAATGTATATTTAATTGACATCTTTGTTACCACAGGAAATGAGCTCTATTTAACCATATTGCAATAATATGACCCAGTGGCGTTGAGTGGTCGATCTTATTTAGAGAGAGGGGGGGGGGGGGGGTGTACACAAATTAATGGTGAGGGGCACGCCTAATGCGTTTCTTTATTTTTTCGGAAATGTACTCCCTATTTTGTTCTATCGTTTTTTGTCCAATAATTTTGGGGTACGTGCCCAAATGCCCCCCCCCCCCCCTGTATCTACGCCACTAGTATGACCTATCCAGTGGTATATTCATGTGCGCACATGTTGGAATGCCGAGGTATGCATAGCTAGTGATGTATAGAAAATCGAATATGGGAACAAAACATTTTCAAATTAAAAAAGTGTATACAATTACAAAAGAGTTTAAAAGGTAAAGTTCAATATACAGGGTGTTTATATAAAAGCGGAACCCAACTTCCACCCGCAATATTTTATTTAATAAACATAATTATATTTATTGCAATATGGCATATCAAAGGTCAATTCATACTCTTTCGTTTGATACCAAATATGTTGTGATAACGTCATGCATGATTGAATAAAACCTTTTTAAAAAGGGTTATGTAAAAAGTACTTTGCGCACGAGAGTAGAAACTAATTGTTAAATGCAGTGTAAATAATGAAACAGTAGACAAAGTCAAGTGACATTTCATGATGTTTCTTGATTCATAGTTTGACATTTTATTCAACTTTGAGAAGAGTTGAGGGTCCAAAATCATCCCCAATGTCCTACCACATGACCCCCATGTCTGTCCGCACAGGTTTGTGCTCGTGTTCAGTGGTCAGTTGCTTGGTCAGGCAAGGAACTGATTAAAAAAGTATCTCCATGTTCATTTATTTACGGAACAAAAGGATTACAAGACAAAAGAACACAAGGAGAGGTTTGAATGAATGACCATCAGCCCGTGTTGATGAATAGATCTAAATCTTGTGCGCAAAGCAATTTTAACATTGCTCGTTTAAAATGCCTGCAATTCGATAACTACAAGAGCAATTATTACCAAAGTGGTATCAAATGAAAGAATAATAAATCATCTTTAAGATGATATATTGCAATAAACATAACTATGTTTACTTCATAAGATATTGCTGGTGGAAGTTGGGTTCCGCTTTTTTATAAACACTCTGTATTGTGCCCTACAATATTGGCATACCCCACCAACCATTCAAATTAGTATACCTGGGATGGAGGGGTCAAGGGAGCATGTGGTGTCCCCCCCCCCCCCCCCCCCCCCCCCACCCCACTTCCCAAAGTAATTTGATACAAACCATAACAAAAATATAAAAACATAAAAACCTTTTCAAAATAAATAAATAAATAAGAGTGTGCCCTCAACGTTGTTTGTGTGTGTACATGGGTATTGATGAGGGTGGTTATGAGTGTGTATAAACAGAAAATACTTACAATATGACTTTATGAAAATCATAAATATTGTCGTTTTTCATTATGTATTAAGCTCAACAATAGTATTCATGACATAACTGTATGGAGGCACTTAAGTCCTCGGACTACAGTCTTGTATATTGTATGTGTCAATACAAAAAGATCTATCTATCTATCTAAGTAGAACCGTCCACATAATTATATGATGATGTATCAATATCACTTAGAATTATTATGCAATATTTATATTTTACTCGATGAAAATCATTATCATTTTCATAACCATTATGTGTTAAAGGGGTAGTACAGTTTTAGTAAGGCTGAGCTTTAGTAACCCAAACCTGCACAATACCATTACAAACTAATAGTTATAACTCCACCATGCTCGAAATGTATAGAAAATTACAAACGACTAAGTAAAAGGCCTGTTTTCGTTTTTAAAAAGAGCCATCAAAACACAAGAGGGCGCTTTCTAAAAAAGCATTAGTTTCAACCATTTTTCATCAAAAATTAGGCATGTGATGTTTGGTTGAAATAATGATTAAATAGATAGATCATCAACAACTATTTAAAAACCTCTTGAACATTTTTGAAAAAGTATAAGCATTTTTTAATTTAAAAAAATCGGATATATTTATTGATATTTCAGCCGTTTCTGAACCGATTTAGATCAAATAAAGTTTATTCTGTCATTAAAATTGTATGCTCTTTCGAATTTGACACTCATTTTTTCATTATCTCACAAAACAAATTTTGTGTAGCGCCCTCTATATCAAAACTCAACTATCCCTTTAAGCTCAGCAATATTATTCATGACATGTTCATATTTTGTTCATAAGTATATATAGAGAAAAGTAGAACCGTCCACGTATATGGTGTTGTATCAATAACACTTAGAAGTGTTATGTATTCAAAGTGCAATTTAACAAAAATGTTATATGAAAATCATAATTATTGTTAATTATCATTATGTTTGAGCTCAACCATTTCATTTATGACATACTGTACTTTGTTCATAAGTATAAAGAGCGAAAATTAGAACCGTCCACATAATGATGTATCAATATCACTTAGAATTATTATGTAATGATTATATTTTGGCTCGATGAAAATCAGAATTATTGTATACGTTATACTGTAAGCTCAACAATATTATTCATGACATGTTCATATTTGTCATAAGTATATAGAGAGAAAAGTAGAACCGTCCACATATTTGATGTTGTATCATTATCATTTAGAAGTATTATGAAATCAAAGTGCAATTTAGCAAAAATGGTATATGAACATCATAATTATTGTTCATTGCCGTTGTCTTTGAAGCTCAACAAATTGTATTAATGACATGTTCATATTTTGTTCATAAGTATATAGAGAGAAAAGAAGATCCATCCACATAATTATGTTGTATCAATGTCACTTAGAATTATTATGTAATAATTATATTCTGACTCGATGACAATCATAACTATTGTCTACGGTGTGTACTAATTCCTGAAATTGATGCAAAAGACGAGTTAATCGACATATTCAACTTGTATGCACATTCTATAAAGGTCGTTCCCTTGACCCTTGATATTACGAGCATTGGAAAGGGTTTCATGAGAAGTACTTTCATTCAAGGGTCTTTGTGGCTTGATGGCTGAGCACCGCTCTAGCAATTTTGGATGTCTCGGGTACAATTCCCGGAGTACACCATTTTCTTTGCTCATTTTCATATAGTTAGAATTGAATATGTTGGTCAGCCTGGAGGGTGTTTCACAAATCAATATTTTGTCATCATGACAAATTTGTCATAATGACAGATTTTTATGGTGGCATTATAAGGACATTTTGGCCCAAACTTTGCCAAAACTTTGCCAAATTCATATAATTTGGCTAAATTTTGGCCAAAATGTTGCCAAATTTGGGGCAAAAGATCCCCGTAATTCCACCATAAAAATTTGTCATTATGACAAATTTGTCATGACAAAATATTGCTTTGTGAAACACCCTCCAGGAGGGTATTGTGTGTTATGAATATACAGGGTGTCTCAAAATGAATGGTACAGTTGGAAAATATTTTTTTAGGTATGAAGGTAATTTGAAAACATGTATATTTGGTGTCATATTAAAGACAAATAGTCAGGCTTCCGGATTAATTTTATTTCAGTTTAATTGGATGTATCAGTCCTGAGATATGGTCATTTGTTTGCAAACATGTCAAGTCCACTTTGTGCCAATTTACGAGCTGTGCATTAAACGACTTACCAACATGCAATTAGTTTTAGAGCAAAAATGTAGCAGGTAATAAGCCATTATTAAATTGGCTAAATATGGTGCTTAACTGTGTTGTTACCAATGTCTGAATTACATTTAAGTAGATTTCATGCCTTTTGTTTGATCAACAGAGGCTTTACAAAATCTTCAACGATTCGTCTACTGAAGTAGTGTTTGAGCATGAATGAGTATTATTACAATGCGAGCCTTTGCTACACTTTAAAATCAGCTATCCCTTGAGTAAACTAAATTTATGGTCTCAATATTTGAATGCAAAGCCTAACAAATGTATACAATCAATGATGGACAACAGTAACAAGGCAAACGCCTTCAGCTGTACGATACCATTCGGAACTGGCAAAAGTGATAGTAATATGAGGCGATCATAATCTTGAAGCAAGGTAAATTTGGAAGAACTCTTTACAGAAAACTTGATTTTTAGGGAGATTGTACCATTTTAACCACTGTTAACCCTTTCAGCGTCAGCAGTGACAAATATAATTATACTCTAGCCATAATTACATCGTTATAATATCATAAGTTTTGATGAGAAGTCCAAATGTGTGCAACGCATGTCCAACGCCATTTTCAGTGCAAATATGCAAATCGGCACAATTGGGGTTTTGTATTTGTGTATACAATCAGATATAATTTGAGATCCACTGAATGTAAATATGTCATTCAAAGAGCATCTAAAAGTACAACTCTTCCTCTGTAATATGGTACCAAATTATTTCAAATATTATTATATCATCATATTTTAATAATTTTTTTCCTGACTGTACCATTCTTTTTAAGACACCCTGTACTTACTTACGTTTATATAATTGTAGTGCAATTAAACCAACATACATTATATGCACTAATTTACGTAAAATAGATGCGATTTCACTTCAAAAATAAAAACGTATACTTGTTAATTAATGTTCTCCAAGTGTTTTCCAGTGCATTTATTCATTCTGCTTCTATTATTATCCATACAATGATCTACATGATTTGAAATATGTGACTACCTCTGGCAAAATCAGATTCTTGTCTGCAAAAATCAAAATTGAGATTATTATAATTATTACAGTGGAACCTCTTTATAACGAGCTCTGTTATAACAAGGTACCTGATATAGAGAGGTAATGTCACGGTCAAAGTTCTATGTATTTTATTGATTTAAGCCCTGATACATCAAGATTTCTGATAGAACAAGGTAAATGCAATGGACACAAGTTGCTTGTTATAATGACGTTTCACTGTAATTTTAAAGTACTAATCTTAGCTTTTATTTGAGACAAAAACAAAAAAATTTCAATATTTTGTGAATTTATGGTCTTCTATGCTGGCATGTGAAAATGAATACTTTGAAAGCCAATTTCTGCAAAACAAAGGTTGCCAAGAAGAGCCTGATTTTGCCGGTCACATACATGTATGGGGAGGAGGGGGGGTTATATGCCACCAGTCATACATTATGGTATACATAGAAAACTAATATTAAGATTATCTATGTTTTATTTCAGTCTCTCAAATGATAAAGAACACAAGAACATTTTATATCTTATTTACCTTTCATAGTAAAAATTTAATTTCAATTTCACATCAAAATTCTTTAATTTGCATAAATACAAGAATAAAGATATATATTTATGTTGATGAATATCATCAAAAAAATGAAAGGCTACACGTGTATCTGTGATACTGTAGAACATTGCAGGAATCAAAGGTCAATTTGAGGTTTCTGATGGATTTCAACTAAACCTCAAGAAAGTAAAAACTCAAGAAATCAGTACCAAATATTCATATTATATTACCTATAAACTATCTTTTCAATTTGAAATATGGTATTGTTCCTTGTTTGTTTATAATATAAAACAGAACAATCTCCAAAGATTTGTACCCCGTATCATTAAAAACAACAAACTCCCTTGTCATGTGTCAGAGTCTGGCAATCATGAAAAGGCATCCCATTATATCATCTGACTTAGTAAAATATGCGTCATTGATTGGCTTAACACAGTCACGTGATTGCCATGTCATTTTTGTATATCACATGGCCATAGAAGTATATCACCCGCATGGTGCGCGCTGCAAAAGAGATTGTATTATGACATCACAATGCGAACCAAAGGTACACGTACCGTATGTTGTTTTTGACTGATTTTAGTTTCAATGCATGAATGTGTTTATAGCCCCCCGGATTTAGCCAGATGATATAACAGTTGTTAACTTTGTTGTCAGGGAAAATCATGGAATGTTCCCTCGGGATTTAAAATGCTATTTCGTAATCCCTCGGATTAGAACATTCTGTGATATTCCCTCCATCAACAGTTAACAACTGTGTAATACAAACCTAGGTTGAGAATAATGAAACACATGCCAGCTTGAGTATTGAACTCATGACCTTCTTATTGAAAGATGAATGCCCTAACCAATATACCATAACAATCCCAAGTCAGTCTCACAACTAGTTTATTTTGGGAGAACAGTCACACCTGTCTATAAAGACCACTCAAGATGGACAGAAAAGTTGGTCTGTAAGAGCAGGTAGTCTGTAGAAAGGTATTTGCAGTCAGATCTGTATATAAAGACTGCCTTTGGGTAACAGGAAGGTGGTCCTTACAAGCAAGTAAACCAATTTACCATAAAAGTCTCGTCAGTCTCTCATCAGAGGTTTGTTTCAGGAGAACCGTCACACCCGTCTACAAAGACCACCCAAGGGGGACAGGAAAGTTTGTCTTTAAAAGCAGGTAGTCTTTATAGAAAGGGCATTTACAGTCAAACCTGTCTATAAAAACCGCCTATGGGTGACAGAAAGATGGTCTTTGCAAGCAAATAATCATTTCAGACAGGTTTATTTTTCAAGCAAAACGCTTCCCAGGAAGACAGGACTTGTGGTCTTTTTAAGCAGGTTGTCTTTAAAGGCAGGCTGTCTTCACTGAAATGTGGTCACTAGAGAAGGGTTGATTGTCATTACTCAATGCTCAAAAAAAACTCCTTATGGCCCAGTCAGGCAAGTAAAATAAAGATTTCTCAAATTTGAGTGGCCCAAAACAAAGATATACATTACAAATTATGCTATGTTTGCTTGCCCATTAGTATCTATAGGCTGATGATTCTCCCAAAACATTCATTATCTGATATACAGGGGTGTGAGAGCAAGATTGAAAATAAATCTGAAAAAATCTGAAATGAAAAGTGTGCGCGAAGTCCCTTACCCTAGGCCGCGCCGGGGTTCAAGGCTCGATGCAGCCGTGTCACTCGGCGGTGTGCATGCTGGCGGTGTGCATGCTAGCGCTACAGGTATAGGTATAGCATGCACAGGCGCGCGTTTGTTCAGGTGTGTGATTTCCGCATGTGCTAAATACGAAATTTGAACGTTGTACACTGTAGCATTCGATATGTCATCAAAATATGCTAAACCATTGAGTGCTAATACTCAAAATAATCGGAAATTTAAAATAATCGGAAATTAGAAATTAAAAATAAGCGGAAAATGCAGATTGCTGTTCGAGGTAAAATATCGGAATTCCGCAGAAAATCTGAGGTCTCACACCCCTGGATATAATTCAATTCTGGGAAGAGTCACCATTAATAGGGACCTGTGGTTCAATGATTAGAGCACCAGTCTAGCAATCCGGCGGTCTTGGGTTCGATTCCTGGCAAAGCCCAATTTACTTTTCTTGTTTTTCATTACAATGTTATTGTTAGCGGATATTATCAAAGACCCTAACAACACAGATAAAATGATAACATCTCATTCTGTACTGATTTTATCAAATAACCTAAAACAACGGATGCTTGAAATTAGCAAAGGCCCGCAGACCTGGGGCCACTAAATATGAGCTTCAGGCCACCAGATTTCATTGATGCTTACTTCCACTGGCCCGAATAGGTCAAATGTAACATAATTTTGTAATGTTTTGCTTTGTTTGGGGTCACCGGAATCATGTTTCAGGCCACTAGAATATGAACAATCTTGTTTTTACCCGACTGACTGGGCCACAAGGCAAAAATGTGACAAAAACAACACGGATATAATATCATTCTTCACTAATGTTGTCAAAGACCCGCACTACATGCTCATGCTCCTCCAACGCATTGATGAGTTTTGCTGCTGCTTCCATGTCCGTATCCGAGAGAGGTAACGTTGTCTGGGCAACAAATTCCAGGCCTGACGATAGGACGGGGAGGGGGTTTTGGGTTAGACTATCCCTTACTAGGCGAAGCTCTGCCGGGTCACAGATGAACTAAGGGGGGAAAAAAGAAAATAAATGGGAACACTATGAAACATTAATTGATGTATGTTAAACACATATCATATAAACTGAGATTAATGGACTAAGAGAGAACAATATACAAAATAATAGATTTTTTTATCAATAACAAAGAGCTTTTAATTTCTGGGCAAAAAATCCAGGCAGGATGATAGGACAGGAAGAGATCGTTGGGCAAGACTATCCCTTATTCTAGGCGAAGCTCAGCCGGGTCACAGATGAACTATGGGGGGAAAAAATAAAATAAAAAGGAACTACATGTATATGAAACATTAGTTGATGTATGTTAAACACATATCATATAAACTGAGATTAAAGGGTACCACCACCCAAAAATAATATTCTTATTAAAGAAAGGTAACATCTTTAGTATTTCATTCCATCAACAAGTTCACAAAAATATGTTTCCAGAAAAAAATATATAATTGGAAACGCATCACCATTCTAAAGCATGCGTTCATGAGGTCTGAATTACGCAGACTGCTATGTGTGCGGTGAATTGCAACGTGTGCAGAGCGAACGAATCGCCCGGGAATCTATTGTTTACAAACGTGCGCGTGAATAGCATTGGCGCACTCGCAAATGGTTGGCCCGTATGGAACCAGGAAATAGCAGTGGTTCCGTAAGTGGTGGAAATTAATTGCTTTGTTCATGAATTACACAACCCTTTGCAAAATGTTGGGTATCTATTTGATATCACAAAACGGTACCAAAACATATAATAATGTGTTGTTCTTTGCCTGGTGGTCCCCTTTAATGGACTAAGAGAGAACAATAGAAACTCTACAATATCATTAATACAGTGGAACCTCACTGTAAATAAATGTGATCTTACAAAATCTGCCTGTAACATGGTAATTTGTTTTGGTCCAAGCTCATTATATTCCATTTGTTTATTATGAGATATCTGACATTTCCATGGTCCCCAATGGTCCTCTTAAAGGGATCTAGTAACTTTGTTGACATGTGCAAAAAGTGATCAGTGGTTAATTGTTGTTATCTGATATGTCCACCGGGTGTTGTGTGAAAATTTCAAGTTAAATAGACGTTATATGGCCGAGTAATGAGCAAAAATGCATTTTAGTGATATTCATTAACTCATTGCACTCACCTCGTACAGTCTTCGCGGTCCAGTGGATAATTTAACATCTGAACACTTCAATCGTAAATATCTTTTTAACGAAAGACAAATTTGAAAAACAAAAACCTGTCCCATGCTTTTATTGTTAATACGAATACAACAAGGTATGAGGGAACTGCTAGAATTCCAATTGGATTTTGAGGATTTGGACAGTGTTACTAAGTCCCTTTAATACCGAGGTCCCACTGTATATCAATAGAGAGCTATCACTTTCTGTTCAACAAATTCCAGACAGGATGATAAATAGAGGAAGGGGTCTTTTAACCCGTTCAGGACTGATCTCGAAAATACTTGGGCTAGGGTCTATGGAGAATGCATGTCAAGCAAACTCAATCAGTCCCTCAACGGGTTAACAAGTTTATCTCCAACTAAAAGAAGTTCTGTTTGAAAAAAGATTAACTAAGGCTGGTGGAGGAGAAAGGAGTTGTTCAGAAGAAGGGCTGCATCACAATCAAGTTCAGGTGGCACTGCAGAATGTTACTGTGGTCTACAAGAGAGCAAGCCATGCAATTCTATTTTCTGGCATTCCTTCTCTAGACACTCTCTTTATATCATCAGTCCAAAACCAATGACTAATCATCAGTTCAAGTCCAATGACCTCCACTACATTTACGTCAATTACTCCTTGAAGTATTTGTTTCTCAACTCCTTCAGTTCTCCTTACGATGTGCCCAAATCACTTTAGTTTTCACCTCTCAAGAGCGTCACCTCTTTTTCTGTTGAGGGGTCAAGGGAGGAAATATCTGTTCCCTCTTTGACCTCCTCTGCACCCGCGTCTATGGCTAGCTCCTCTCTATCACCAAAGTTAACTGACCTTTGACCTTTGACCTTAAAAGCAGTCTGACAAAAAAACTCACCAAGAAAATGCGCTGCCCTCCATCGTCCGTCCCCTCTTTGACCTCCTCTGCACCAGCATCTATGGCTAGCTCCTCAGCATCGTCAAAGTTCATCGACCCTTGACCTTCGACCTCGCATGGCACTCTCAGGACCCCTTTCTTCTGGAAGGCAAACATCACGGTCCCCTGTTCCCCTAATGAACCGCTGAAAAAACAAAATTGTATTTTGTTTCAAAAACAGTTTGAATTAATTGCTTAAGAATTCAGAATTTTATTAACATGGTTAACAATCAAGAGTATCTGTCGGTAAGCATTGTGATGAAAACGAATTGGAGAAATGCTATCAACAAATGGAAAATTTGTAATACAATCAAACCTGTGTATAATGACTACCCAAGGGAAACAAGAAAAGTGGCCACTGTAAACATGTGACCTATATAGACAAGATTCAATAACATTGTTTTTCTCTACAGGGATCATGTTGGGAGCCACAACGGGCAGGTTGGCTGCTATAAACAGGTGGCCACTAAGACAGGTTTGACTGTAGCATGTAAGCATTTTGATGAAAACAAATGGGAGAAATGCTGACAAAAAAATGGGAAATTGGAAATGTACAAAACATATGAGAGGTTTGCTCATAAATCATGTTAAAGTCAGTGGACATTTTAGAAAGATACTGTCCTTTACTTACCTCAATGTTTCAAGTGGTCATAAAAATACTCCCAACTTACTAATTTGTCCTCATATTTACTTACTTGTTAAATATGTTGGAGCTACACATTTGCTACAGATGTGAAATAAATGTCTGTGTTCTCAGATGGTGTATCGTATTTGGTGCCACTCGTAAGCATGCACCAACGGCCGTATTATTACAAATTAGGGGAATGTGATTTTCGCTTTCACTTGTCAACAAGCAGCACTCCATAGATGTTGACCATGGTTTACATTAAACCTCCTCGTGAATTCCAACCGATGAGTTTAAAGGGATCTAGTAACTTTGTTGGCATGTGCAAAAAGTGATGAATGGTCGGTATAATGTGTAGTTTTGTGATCTGATATGTCCTCAAGAGTTTTGTGTGAAAATTTCACGTTAAATGGATAATATATGGCCGAGTAATGAACGAAAATACAAAGTGATATTTGCCAACTCATTACACTGACTTTATACACAGTTATGACTATCCAGTGGAATAAAAATCCAAACACTTCAATTGTAATATCTTTCTAACGAAAGGAAAATTTAACCAGAACGTCAATGACGTAGCGCTCATCCGGCATCTCGCAACATCAAATATCGCAAATTTCATGTGGTACACTTTTCAACTAGTCAAAAAATAAAAATTTGATGCCCTGGAAGGGACATGAAAATTTAAACCAAAAAAATTAGTGTGAAAAAATTATAAATTTGACGCCCCGGAAGGGACATGGGGAAAAAAAATAAATACAAAAATATATTTTTAAAATATTTAAAAAATAAAAAATAAATAAATAAAAAAATAAATAAATAAAAAAAATAATAATAAATAAATACATTTTTTTTTAAATAATAAAAATTAATTAATTAATTAATTAATTAATTAAATTTTTTTTAAATAAATAAAAATTAAAAATAAATAAAATAAATAAATAAATAAATAAATAAAAAATTACCATAATTAATTAATGGAGAAAAATTTCAAAATTCTGTGTAGAAGTTTAGTGTACCAAAGTTAGCTCTACCAGATAAAGCAAACCAAATCAAAATCGGTCGAGAAATGAAGGAGAAGAAGCATTTTTTGTGATTTCGAATAAATTTGCATAAATTACCATAGATAATGAATTTCACAATTCTGTGTAGAAGTTTTAAATCCCCCTCCTAGCCCTATCTTATGAAACAATCAGAATCAAAATCGGTTAAAAAATAACGAAGAAGAAGCATTTTGAAAACGGACGGACGGATGGACGCCACACCATGGCATATGGGCAATTCCACGGTAACGGAAGGACATTCAGACGCAATTTTTGAAATTAAATCAAATAATTCCAGAATCCTGCTTATGATTCATCATTGTAAATTACATTTCTGAGACTCTTGGTGGGACACCTTTGATTTCCTATTTAAAAAAAATAAAATTGTACATTACGTCTATTAGATATGGACACTAATGAGGCCGGTAACGGAAGGACGGCAAAATGGACAAGGATTTTCAAGTCCTTTAGTTATGATCCAATCTCTGTGAAGTTAAGAGGACTATCATGTTATATTGGCTCATAGTCCATTCCCTAATGTTCTAAGAGTATTACAACACTTATTTGAAAAAAATATGTCTATTGGTATATTAATTACAAAAAGTTAATTGCTTCACTGTTCGGTAACGGAAGGACAGAGTTTTTTATTCATTAAAAATACACTTTAGGGCTCTCAAAAGACTGAATTTTTAATCTGAACACATAATGTGATATTCAATCATCCAATTTGGTACCTTAAAACAGAAAAATACTAGAAAGGAATGCAAAAAATAATGAAAATCTAGAAATAGGCACTGTGTAGTCCCATGTGTATAGGTTCATGTATGGTGTATGTTTCTCCTATCAGGAGACGCCCAATATTTTGTTTAATCATGTAAACTGAAAGATATCATTATGTGATCATGATTTATGAAAAAATAATCCAGAAAAAATAAACAAGATCAGAAATAATCCTCATTGGATTTTTCCACTTTTGGCTCATTTGGCGTGGAATGCCCATATGCTCATCGGGCCCTTCGGGCCGGATGAGCTAAAAAACCAAAACCTGTTCCATGCTTCTATTGGTAATACGTATACAACAAGGTATGAGAGAAACACTAGATTTCTAATGAAGTTTTGTGGATTGGGACAATGTTAATAGATCCCTTTAATTCATCATAGGTCTTCAACTCACCCATTCTTGCTGACCAGGTTGGTGATCTCCATTTTGGTTCTCCTGGGGTTATCGGTCAGGATGTTGACGAGGAGTGATGAGTTTCCTGGACCCCTGATTTCAAAGGTCTGTTGCACATCTCCTTGTTTGGCCTGTCAAAATAATCATTAAATATTTGTAATTATGATATGAAGATATTTTTTTGGAGTGTTCAGTGTTGCGGTATATTGCAAGCCTCCACACTAGCTTTTTTTCTCCACTGGCCTAATGGGGCAAGTGAAATCATACATAGTTGGACTTTACTTGCCCGAACAAAAAATGTACTTGCCCGCTCTACTACTCGATGAGATGTACGTGTAAGGACAAAAATATTTCTTGTGTACCGTATTTGTCGGTGTATTAACCGGACCCCTAAAAAAAATATTTAAAAAGTGTGGTTAATACGGTCGTGTATTAACCGCACCCCCTTTTTTTTCTTTTTTTTTTGAAAAAAGGTGCGGTTAATACACCAGCAAATACGGTAGTTGACCAATAATATATTTGCCCGATCGCAACCAAACTAAATCATTTCTGAAATTTCACTTGCCCAACATTAACTTTTGCTAGTGTCAAGCCCTGTATATAGGTTCTAGGGGGGGGGGGGGGGGTGCTGCATAAAACACTCTATAAGGCAACTGTTCATTGCATAAAGAGATTTCTATTTGCCAGCTAATAGATCAAAATGCTCATTGTGTGTGAAATAAAACAACTGTTATGCAATGGATTTGCGTTTAAGTGCAAAGTCGCGTTTGACTAATTTTGTTTAATCGCAACTCTTTATACCCCCCCCCCCCCCCCAATATCTAATTTATCTTTATATGCCAAGGTCGTCGTGATTGTTAGGATAAGGCAAAAGGTACTTATTAGATTGATGCAGCTTTGTGGTTACTAGTTGGCTATATGTACCTCAAGGAATAATAGTTGCAATACCCTTTGGTAGTGATAGTTATGTTTTTACTGCAAAATTTACAAACATTGATTTGTATGATACTATGAATGTTAGCCATCATTATTGGTAAATTATTATCATCATCATCATCACTATCAACATCATCCCCACCATCACCACCATCATCACCACCACCACCATCAAAATAATCATCACCACCACCACTATCACCACCACCATCACCACCACTATCATCATTATCATCGTCGTTGTTGTCGCCGTCGTCATCATCATCAGTATTATTAATATTATTATTTGCTCTTTTCAATCCTAGAGAGAAAAAAAACTCTGCTACTTACTATTGCAGCTTTCTTGATCATGCCATCCATGGTTACTTTGGGCATTGCCTTGGCCTTGGCCAGGGCAACAAGGCTTGCCAGGGCAGAGTTTGTCTCAGGATTAGGTCCTCCATCTATAAAAGAAAAAGAAAAAAGAAGTAATAAAATCAAAACTAAGTTTATTGACCACCTCATAATGCAAAACAAGAGTGAATTCAGAAAACTGATTTAAAGATATATGCAAACATTACATGGGTAAACTGTGTAACATCAATAAAGTTCTGAAGAAATGGAGAATATATTTTTTTCAAGGAATAATCATAGATCCCATGACAGGGAGAGTAAAACTTTGCAGAAAAAACCGAAGAATTTGCTAGTTTATTTCAAAATTGTATACTTTTCAATAATAAATCCTACCAGTTACACAATATTTCCATAAAGCTTTTCTGTAGAATAACCAACCTTTGACGGCTATCTTGATCCCCATTCCAATCCTCGTGAACACGCGACTCTTTTCCAGATCCTTGGGGCCTTTGATGTATTTGACCTTTGACCACTTGTTGTGTCCAGCATAGAGGGCGCCATGGCAGGTGTGAATGGCATGATGGGATACCTCCGTCAACGCAGCTCTTTCATCCTTCTTCAATCCATCGACTGATGCTGCGGCATTCAAGCTAGGGCTACTCCAGAGCAAAGTTCTGTTGCAGAACTGGCAGTGTCTTCTAAGAACGGCCTTATAAATTCTCGAAGTGGCAATTTCCTTAGCTACAGTTGATAAACTTGATGAGTTGACGTTGGCTGGCATCGTTGAAAATTGGTAGTGATTCTCAGTGACATGTCTGTTATAATTTGATGTAAAACATGGTTTGCAATGGCTTGATGATGCCCCGAAGGCCAATCTTGAGAGATTGTGGAATCTTGCACGTTGATGTGGAACTGCATTAGCCCACTGAGCAGAGTTTACTCTACTGAGTAGCTGTAATTTCTGAATAGAAGACGTCATTCTGCTAAGCATGTGTAAATCCTGAGTAAAAAAATTAATACAATTAATACATGGGTCATGGTGATAGAAAAATGGTATAAATTGTCATTTCAAATTATGTAGTCATGCGACGTCACTATGGCAAATGCCTATGGGAAAACGGTTTAAAGACGAAGTGTCCATTTGTACATGAACATCTTACAGTTATACTTTAGCCTTGAAACATTTTTTAATTGATTCTTTGTAGGATTCCAAACAAGTTGGTATACCGCCCACCTTTCAAATATTTACAAAAAAAAGTTACAGCAAAATATAAAAATTGCCCTGTACAAAAGGTATGCCACTTTTGCCAGAATTTGCCCAGGCATGCCGGCACCAGCACTACCACCTATACCGTTTGTGTATAGCATACAGAATCACATTGCCGTAGTGCGTTATTTTTTTGCTCGGAGGGGCAATTGATTGGTGTTGGCGAATTCACTTTGACCCAGTTAACAATGAGTTGTTAATGGTTACGACCGGACGCTAGCGGTATAGAACAATGGTACCACATAGTGTGCGGGGTCATGTCATGAGTAACATACAAAGTATTTTACACATGAAAGAACAGGTATGCATGCCGGCATAGACTAGTGTAGATCGACAAATCTATCGCTTTCATGGCCCTTTTTACATTATTATTATTTTCACTGTCGGCATTCTAAAATGCCGTCAGTGAAAATAACAATAATAATGTCAAAAAGGCCATGAAAGCGATAGATTTGTCGATCTAAGACTAGTGTCGACGTGCCCGGGGGGGGCACTCAAATTATTTTTTGACGGGGGTGTGCCGCATGGAACTCTGAAATGGGGGTCTGAAGAGCTGACTACAAGCACAAAATATAGGGTCTTTGGAGCTACAAAAACCTTGAAATGGGAGTTAAGGGGTCTAAGGAGCATACTAAAACTACAAAATACATAGACTTGGAGCTACCAAAGACCTACGGAAACCCTCAAAAAAGGCTCAAATGGTGGTCCAAGGAGCCGAACTGGAAGAAGAATAATGGGACTTGCCGCTACTCAAACATAGCCAAGTCTTTCCGGGGGTCTATGGAGCCGAACTAGAAGAAGAATAATGGACTTGGCGCTACTCAACTACCTAGCCAAGTCATTCCGGGGGTCTATGGAGCAGCAATTTTTGAAAATCGGGTATCTTTAGAGCTGCGATCGGATGTGAAAAAGGGGTTCTTTTAAGCGGCACATACCCGTCTAACATGATACATGAGTGCCCCCCCCACCCCCCCCCCCCCCCCATCCCCATTACATGTGGGTACCTATACAGGTACCCACATCCCCACCTACATCAAAACGTAAGGTAGGGTTTCTCCCCGTTCATTCATTCCACTTATGACATGACATTTGTAATCTATAAGGTGAAATTAAATCATTGAAAGATGTGTTTTTGATACTTACCCACTTTTCTTGCTATGAATCAGCCAATATTTCACGTTCATTTGCCATGCAGTCGCGTCGAGCGCTGATCATCGCACACGCTTGCGACGGAAGTACCGTGAAAAGTGTGTTGCTGAAATGACCTTTCGTTAGGTAGTCTTCGTCCAGCCATGAATTGATACGTTGTAAATTACTTACGCACATTATTGTATGCCTGTCAAATCGGAAATAAAGTGTGTGCCACTGAGTGCGCTTGAGATGAAACTACCGTATTTTGCTTGCGAATTGTTGTTTTTCAAACTTTTAAAGAATATGGATTTAAAAATTGTAACGACTGATTTTTGAATAGAATTAAATAAAATACGATGGAATATATTTATTTTTTATGAAAAAACGTACACACATTAAATTAAATTATACATTTTTACTTTGCAGTTTTAACAGTTGATGATGAGCCTTGCTTCCGACCAAAACAAGTTCGTATGATTGATGACGTAATACAATTTGCGCTAGCTACACGGTGAACGCCATTATTACGTGTGCGGTGATGCTGGATTGACGTGCAGTTCAGGACCAACGAATAAAATTGTAGCCCATTTCAATTTAGCTAGGGGCAACGTGACGCCTCCAAATGGAGGATTTTAAACCTGTCATCTAGCACGATCTGCAAAGTTTGGTGAGAAAATAAAAAAACACACAGTGATTAATTTAACGTCATATACAGTCCTACAAAAAAAAACGGGGGTTAGTGAAGTCACTACTGCTATACGGCAGTGTGACTTTTGGGCATACTTGGGCATACTTGGCCATACAGTTTCCCATTCGCTAGTGTACATCGCGACGCAGGCGTGCCCCCCCCGGTCGACGTGACTTGTCTCACTCTCAACCTTTCAGTTTCAGTTTCACTTCTCATTCTCTTTTTGTTAAATCGAATTATGATATCTTAATTTTCATCTCAAATTTCTACTTTGGAAATCCCATCCACCTCTCATTCACCACCCAAATTATTACTAATTTCTATACAAGAAGAAGCACAATTAGACGGCTACCAGTATACAGACATCAAATATCACGTGTGGGACTGAAGTACAGTTCTAAAACCTTTACTACGGCCCCATCTATTCAAATGTGTGCTGGGACATGAACCGGTTTTTAACAACGTCAATTTTCACCATCTAATGATTCACAACCTCCGTTTTTTACCACATCTACGTTATCATAGGATTCTCGCATATCATCAAAATTAATAAATAATCACTGATATTCTTGATTTTATTGTTAAAACGGCCAAACTCACCACTCTCTGGACTCTGAGATTTCAGCAATTGTATCTGCCCGGGTTGCACCATCAATAAACGTAGATGGCGACATGAATAAAAAGACGCACTGCTCAAATTGATGATAAATTACTTTCGAGCATGGAGGAGTTATTTTGTAGTGTAATGGTGCTGGTTTGGGTCACTAAAATCACGTTTGACCACTAGTACTATCCATGGTTTGACCAAAACTGTACTCTCTTTACCAAAACTCAACTATCCCTTTGACTGAAATAGATAGATAGATATTACATAGGTATACAGTCAAACCTGTGTATAGTGACCAGTGGCGTAGCTACGGGGGGGCACGGGGGGGCCTGTGCCCCCCCCCCCCCCAATAATTTTGAAAAAACAATAGAAAACAAAAGGGGCCATTTTTTGAAAAAAACAAAGAAATACATAAGGTGTGACCCCCCAATAATTTTGGTGCCCCCCCCCCCCCCCCCCAATCAGTCCGACCACGCTACGCCACTGATAGTGACCACCGAAGAGAAGTACGAAAAGTGGCCACTTTAGACAGAACTGGTGACCTCTATAATAGACAGGTTCATTCCATTGTTTTTCGCTGCAGGGGATCATGTTTAGTGGCCACTATAGGCAGGTTGGCTGCTATAGACAGGTGGCCACTAAGACAGTTTTGACTGTACTTTATTTGGCATGGGCATAGATACTTACGTAATACCTATTCATCACTGGGAGGGGGGTGAATGAATAGATCACCCCCCCCCCCCCCCTGATGAATAGGTATCAATGACAGATCTACGCCCATGTTATTTGGTCTTCAAACATACAAATGTTGTAAAGAAATGTGTCAGGCCATTGGAAAATGGCAAGAGAATGCAATAATAACAATAATGTACTCCATTACAAATTAAAATTATAACAATTTCTATAAACATTTAAAAACATTTACTTGTAGTCATGATCACTTGCATAGTTGCATGCCTGTCATGCCTACACACCATTACATAATTATACCTAATATACCTATTATTATACCTATAATTATATTTGGTTGCATCTGGTCACTGGACTAATGAACTTTATATAATAATTATTACTTATTACATATACATACCCCTAAAATGCAGTGTAGAAAATGCCATGGTTGCATACACATTTTTAATCATCATAGTATTATGTATATGAATAGTTACCCTCTTTGGATTTCCTTCTAGAAATAAGTGAAATGTATAGCATTTAAAAAAAACACTTGTATTATTATTATCGCACAGTATACTTTTGCAAAATGATACTATCGCTATTAGCCCTATTTCACTGTCTCATCTCTTATGTTGCTTAATCTCGTAAGAAAATTTAATACAAATTATGTTTAAAAGATAAACGGACCGGCTCACAAACATTCTACTTTGTGAACGCCGCTCGCCTGATAACTTGGGAACCTACGCAAAATTATTATCAATAGCAACATTAATAATGAGGTGGTTTTACGACTGCACACGTGTTTGGCAAGGTGTAAACTTATAACACATTACAAAGGTGACGTGTATAAACAAACGCCATGGCAACCATGTCAACAACCGACCACAATTATAAATCATTCTTTAGTATGCTTGATAATGATCCAAATCAAATCAGGCAAGACCTACCGTAAGTGACGTAGCAAGGGTCAAATTAAATGGGGTATAGGCAGTGGTGTTGCGTGGTCGTACTATGTTTATTTATTTTATTTGTTTGGGGGGGGGGGGACGCAAAATATTGGGCCAACGCTCTATATTTGTCTTTGTTTTGTAAAAGATGTTCCCCACATGTTCTTTATTGCTTTTATTAAATTGTTAGGGGCACGTGCCCCCCACCCCTCTCCACCAGTTCCCTCCCTGGGTATTGGAGGGAGGGGCTGATGACGTATAGCTGTACGGAAATAATACAAACTAAAATAAGTAAACTATAACGAAAAGTAAAGATAACGAGTGGGTGGGGCAGTTCTCCCCCTCGCCCCCTTACCCCTTGCCCGGTCGGTCACCTCAATCTGATTAGTTATACCACTGTAGTATATCCCCTAATGTAGTATAAATAAATGTTGTGATTTTTTTTGCTATAATCTTGGAAACATGTTTTAATTTGGTCTTAATACATTACTGATGAGAAAAAGTGATGTTTCCATTTTTTATTTTTGGTCCCAGGGTGCATTTTGGCGATTTTAAAGATAATTAGCTAATTTGCATATTTGTGAAATAAGGTCAGGGGTCATTTTCTATCTAGGAATAGTACAATATTGATAAAAACTAGTATTCTAGGGTATTTTGAGGCAAGGATTCCATTTCCGGTGCTCGTTTGTAAGTGCTGTATGGGAAACACTCTGAAATCCAAGATGGCTTCCCCTAATTTGCATATTTATGAATATTATTGATTTTCAGTGGCTACAGCCCCTAATAAGCAATAATTCTGGGTTATTATTTGTCAGTTATGTTCTAAGTATGTATTTAATATATCAAAGATGAGTTGCCATCGTGGCAACCTCTAGCAATGCATATTATTTGCATAATTATGTATTTTACCTAATTTCAATATTCCACCAAATCGAGTATATTGGGAACCCGGCAAGTAAAAAAGACAAATAATACCACTTTTCCAAGGTTTTGGGGGACAGCAGATCCATTTTTGATACTTATTTACCTGTATCACCATGGCATCCATCTCAAATCCAAGATGACTGCTCCCTAAATTACACATGTTATGATACACGACTATATTATTTCGGTTATATTAAATTGATATTATAATGTTTTGACTTTTAATTATTGGAATGAGCAACTAGAATACTTGAATCACAATGTAGTTGTTTGCTTAAAGTAAGCAAATCATACTTTTATAAATTAAATGCCATTTAAGTAGCAAATAGCATTATTTACTTTAAAATGACAATTGCGGCCATCTTGGATTTATGTGGGTTCCCGAGGGGATACAGGTAAAAAAGTATCATGAATGGATTCATTGCCCCCTAAAACCTTGGAAAAGTGGTATTACTTGTCTTTTTTACTTGCCGGGTTCCTAATATACTCGATTTGGGGGAATATGCAAATTAGGTAAAATACATAATTATGCAAATAATATGCATTGCTAGAGGTTGCCATGATGGCAACTCATCTTTGATATCTTAAATACATACTTAGAACATAACTGACAAATAATAATCCGGAATTATAGCTTATTAGGGGCTGTAGCCACTGAAAATCAATAATATTCATAAATATGCAAATTAGGGGAAGCCATCTTGGATTTCAGAGTGTTTCCCATACAGCACTTACAAACGAGCACCGGAAATGGAATCCTTGCCTCAAAATACCCTAGAATAATAGTTTTTATCAATATTGTACTATTCCTAGATAGAAAATGACCCCTGACCTTATTTCACAAATATGCGAATTAGCTAATTATCTTTAAAATCGCCAAAATGCACCCTGGGACCAAAAATAAAAAATGGAAACATTACTTTTTCGCATCAGTAATGTATTTAGAACAAATTAAAAACTGTTTCCAAGATTATAGCACAAAAAATTGCTGCTTTACATAACCTGATAGACTACTGGATCCATTTAAGGATGGAGTACTGGTAATATGTGCTAAAATAGCACATTCTTTATAAATATGACTCTGAAGGAAGTACAAAGACTATTGAAGCCATTTTTTTTTTTTTTTTTTTAATATATATACTTTCATTTCGTCCAAATTTTATCCGCCAAACGCTTTTCATTTTTGAATAAATTTGCATAAATGAGTGAAAATAAAAAAATAAAGAAAAACAAAGAAAATTATTCAAACTCTATCTCCTCTCATGTTTATTACTGGATTGAAGCCAAATTTGGCTGGTATGTTATCCAACTATATCTTTATGATATGATGAAAGGAATTTTGAAAATATGCATAATATATGAATAATTAATTAATTATGCGAGTTACCAGATTTTCATTAAAAAAACTTGAATTTTTTGAAATATTTTGGAATGTGATAGGGCTATCAAAAAAAGCCATCATCATTGTGCAATGGTATGAACCCAACATCCTGTCCAATTTTTAGCCCAATTGAATGATAAATAGTGAAGTTTTTAGGGAAAATGTGTGAAAAAATGACTTTTTACAGAAAATGCATGTAAAGATAACCATTATCCATTGCATGTGTACACTAACGATATGCAAATATGATGTTTGAATGCATTTATAGTTATTTCTCAGGGCTTTTCATGCTGGATTCATGTTGAGAAGATCATAAAGATATGATATAGCTTTAAAAAAATAGAAAATTCCATTTTTTTTGGGGGGATTACCAGTACTTGCGGTGCGTTAGAACATCATTATTGTTGTCTGCTTATTGTATGCAAAGATTTATGGCGCGTCGCTTCACGTCACGCGCCGACGTGACGTCATTGTTCACGTTTACTTCGATCCCATTCACGTGAACGATGATGATTCACACGATTTGACGAGCGCCCTTGCCATATACGTAGGTATGCACTTGTCCTAAGAACTCATTTAGTTCGTTGAAATATTATAGTTTGATTCATTAACGACATTTTTAAACGATGCAAAAACATTGTTCACGCACTTGTTCAATTCACGAGAAAAAATTATTCACACGATTTGACGAACTTCCTTGCTTGTATACGTAAGCATATCTATTTGTGTCCTATTGTCGTCCAGTGGACCGATGACCTCATTTAGTACGCCGAAATATCATAGTATCATTTCGGCAAACTAAATGAGTTCATTGGTCCTTTAGCATGTTTAGACGTTCATAGGACAAGAATTAATATGCCCACGCCAATATACGCAGGCAAGGACGTTCGTCATTCCGGACCATTCTGTCCATGCTATATACGCCATCATTGACACAATGGTTGTGTCAATGATTTTGAAGGCGAAGTGTAGATCTATTTCAAGCAAAAACATTGTCCACATAATTATTGTTCAATTCACGAGAAAATAAATATTCATACGATTTGACGAACTTCCTTGCCGAAGTAGGCATACGCCTGTCCTATTGAAGGCCAATGAACTCATTTCGTTCGGCTACATAATTCAGGTATCATTCATTAACAACCTTATTCAGAAAAAATAAACATAGTTCAAGTTTTTTTCAATTTACACACAATAATTATTCACACGATTTGACGAAGGCCTTGCCTGCGTAGGCATAGGACAAATTAACTAATTTAGTTAGGCTAAATAGTCTAGTATCATCCATTAACAACCTTATTGACAAAAATAGAAAAAAGGGTTCAAGTTTTGTTCAATTCACAAAACAAAAATTATTCACACGATCTGACGTAGGCACATTCTTGTTATGTCTTATTAACATCAACAGAACCAATGAACTCACTAAGTTCGTCGAAATATTCTAGTATCATTCTTTAACAACATTATTACAAATATAAAGCATAACCTTGTCCACGTATTTTTCAATTCACGAAAAGAAACAAAATGATTCATACGATTTGACGAACTTCCTATAGCCTAGAATAAGAATACGTTTGTCCTATTAACGATTAAAAGGACCAATGAACCCATTTAGTTCGGCTAAATATCTATATTGAAAGTGGAAGACAAAAATAATGATTCAAGTTTTGTTCAATTCACAAGAAGAAAAACAATTATTCACACGACTTGACGAACTTCCTAGCCTACATTAGTGTCAAGAGGACCAATTAATCATTTGGTTTACCGAAATATGCTAGTATATCATTCTTCCTATATCAATAAACAAAAGCTTTTATATAAATGTATGTGACTTTGATTAATCTTTTTGAGAAACAAAACTAGCATGCAGAAGTGGTCTTATAGTTCAAATTTCGCCAATGCATGCTAAACCTTTGACACAATTGAATAAACGATGAATATAGGGTGCTGACGTCACCCTATCATGGTACTCCGCCTCCCTATAACCTGTTAGAAAACCTCAACACGACATTATTTTATTTGCAATTATAGTATCCTTATTGAAAATAGGAAGAAAAGGTTGAGAAAATCGCATTCAGTCATCCTTGATTTGAATGGCGTTCTAACAACCACTTTAACAAACAACAGTCCAATGTATCGGAAATAATAACAGTCCAATGTACAGACAATTTTGATAAATCGATGAAAGAATGCTTTTGGCAGCAAATGGACACATCTATATATTATACTAGCAATAACAAATGCAACAATATTCAGGATATAATTGATGCAAACTGTTGTAAGCAAAACAGATGGGTCAAAGGGCACTTCCGGGAAAAAAAATGTAACCGTCCTTGCCACCTTTCAAAGACAATAAACTTTAAGTTCATATAAAAGGATTGCATGCAGGACACAGGCATACATAATTTACAATGCAACATTACAAATAATAAATACGTCTCACGTTATCAGAATTATTTAGCAAGTCACCAATCATTCAATAATATTTAATTCAGTGGTTAGAGACATTCAGTGCGAACATAGGATCAATATACATGATATATTTACCGATCTAGGCACGCGATGAATTTTAATCAAATATAATTAAGGGACAACCACGAAAATTGATTGCGACCGTGGACGAAATAACGACGGTAATAAGCGATGCGTGAAAAGTAATACGGCAAACATCGATCGAAAATGATTATGATTATTTTTTGCCATACTATAGGTCAGAGTTGATACGATAATCGAATCGAATTAAAAAGGACAAAAACAGTATAAACAAAAAGTATGTCCTTTTATCAAATTGATAGACAATGGCTGTATTACTTTGGACAGAAACGTCTGCAGACTACGTGCATTGAATCATTTTAATTTGTAGCGTTTTTCCACGAAAATTGAATTGGAAAACTTTTACGAAAGTATTAGGGGCTTAAGTGGCCACTATATAGACAGATATGGCCTCTACAGATGATTTCCATAACATTGCCTTTTTCTGCAAGGGATCACTTTTGGTGACCATTATTATACAAATAGTGCATGGTTTGGAGTTGAATATACCAGAATAGACAACGATACATTTTTAATTTCTCGAGAGCGATTATATTGCATCGAGGCCGCAGGCCGAGTGCAATATAATCGCACGAGAGAAATTAAAAATGTAGAGGTGTCTATTGTGGAATATTTAACGACAAGAAGCATGTACTATTTGTTATATAATATGATTATTTTGAGGAACTGATATGGTTATCATGTTGATAAACCCAAATTGACCTTGCTCAAATTGTGAGTGTTCTCTCCAGCCATTGTCGGCCCTGCGTACTGTGTTAAGTGCCAGCGCGTATTAGAAATAATTGCGCGCTCTGCGCATTTTCCCCATTCAAGAACAAGCGCACAAGAGCACATTACGCACTCCAAGGCAATCCCCTGCGCAGCTCGTTTGGCTCTCTATGGTCAGTTTGTACATACTGAAAAGTTATAATACATATGTATTATAACTTTACCATTGATTATACCGGATTAAGCATCGGTAATCAACCAATGGGAATGCTCAATTTACCTTCATTATGACGTCATCATATTATATACATATATATAGGCAGGTGGGTTGCTATATAGACAGTGAGGCAGGTTTTTAGTGTATATACATAATGGTATAGTTGCTCTTAACATCATCGTGTATTTTTGAAGTTATGATCAACAGTATGCCATATTTTCTTATCATTTTGTTAATTATTATCTAAGCAGCTTGAAAATTAAAATGGAGTTCAATCCTTCAAGAAACGTAAGCATCAGCACATTTTGCAGAATACATCAAGTAGTGTCTGAGGGCTCTTATGCAGCTATGAACCATTGATTTGCTCAATGAAGATCGTTTATGCCTATATTTGAGTTTGATTTATATCTCGCCTTATGTGCCTTTTTTCTTCTTCACTACAGCATAGAAAAACGAAAAAAGCATCAATGATCGCACTCGCAATTATTTCAAAAGGGGAAACACTGTGTTTTGTAGCCAAACTGTTCTTAATCAGGCAAATTACAGCAACGGATTACATACATCAACGATTGACATTTCATATCGCAACCAGTATTATAATGGGGGAGGTTGTGGGCTTAAATCGAAATGAGAATTGAGTTAACATCAGTGGCGTAGCTATAAGAGGGCAATGGGGTAGGGGGAGAAATTACCTCCCAGTGTGATTAACCCCCCCCCCCCCCCAAATAAGAGAAAAAACAAAGAAAGCAGTAGAAACCTTTAAACTGAATTCGTGTACAACCCATTTTTAGATGTTAGCATTTATTTATTTATTTATTTTATTTATTTATTTTTATTTATTTTATTTTTTTATTTTTTTATTTTTTTATCCAGTATTATAATGGGGGAGGTTGTGGGCTTAAATCGAAATGAGAATTGAGTTAACACCAGTGGCGTAGCTATAAGAGGGCAATGGGGTAGGGGGAGAAATTACCTCCCAGTGTGATTAACCCCCCCCCCCCCCCCCCCCCCAAATAAGAGAAAAAACAAAGAAAGCAGTAGAAACCTTTAAACTGAATTCGTGTACAACCCATTTTTAGATGTTAGCATTTATTTATTTATTTATTTTATTTATTTATTTTTATTTATTTTATTATTTTATTTATTTATTTATTTATTTATTTATTTATTTTTTTTTTTTTTTTTGGGGGGGGGGCAATAAAATCATGGAAAGCGTTCCATTTGTTTGCATGTTTGCTCCCCTCCCCCTTCTATCCCCATTCTGACGGGGATTTACACCTGTTATGCCCCTGGTTAGCGCGATTTCCGGTGGAAAGCGTTGTTGATTAGTTTCAATATTCCATGTTCGAATGTTCATGCACGGCCAATATCGTTCGCCGTTAGTTTGTATCATGCGTGAACTGTGAACATATTAATTAATTGTATATGCTGTTGGTATTGTGCTACAATTATTCAAAAACAGTGGTAAAAATGTGGCATGAGAAATACAGTGGAAACGTATACTGTTGATCGTTCCTCTATGAACGTGTATGTATTATTACGTTTATCAGGGGCTTTTGTATTGGTGAGCTTGGGGGCACGTGATGCCCCTGCCCCCCACCCCCCCCCCCCCCTCCCCCTCCCCCAGCCAGTAATATGAGAAAACAGTCACAATCCTAAGGGGAAAATCCATTATAAAATAAACATTACAATTATTTTAAGAGTGCGCCCCCAATAATTCCCATGCTCCCACCCAACCCCCCCCCCCCCCCCAACCCCCATCCCTCCAATCGGCCCCACCACGCTACGCCAAACCTGTTCAGGGTCATGGAGGCACGTGATGCCCCCCCCCCCCCTCCAATCGGTCCCACCACGCTACGCCAAACCTGTTCAGGGTCATGGAGGCACGTGATGCCCCCCCCCCCCCCCCCCCGCCAAAAATGTTAGAAGTAAAAAAACAATCATATGTATACTCCATCGTAGGCTCTGCTCAGGTATTTTCGAGACCAATTCTCAGTGATCGGAATGTCTCATGCTTCGTTCGCATTGCTTCAAACCTTGAACTTCAATCAACTATAATAAAAACAATGTTTAATCCTGCACGCGCCAGCTATTATAGAGGTCTTGTAACTCTAGATATATATTGTTTGTAAGTGCCAGTGGCAAAGCCAGCTTGGAGGAGGAGCCATCTACCCCTCCCCCCCCCCCCCCCCGACAGTTTCTCAAGAGCCTCATCGTCAGGTAAGATAGAGTAAGAAGGGCGTCAAGTCGATTTCATTACAGTTTTGTAAACTGAGTTCTGCAGACCAGCATCTAGTACAGTACTAGTAGGTCTGCGCCTTCTCTGTTTGATTCTTATTTTTTAGACAATAGTTCTGTCAAATTTTCGGGATATTTATTAAATAAAATGAAAGACAGCTAAATGTGGCACACACATTATAAGAATGATTAGCTCCGAAGCACAAAAAGGGACTTATTAAAAGCCCCTTTTTGTATAAAAGCGCTTTTATCTTTCTCAACCGATGATTACCAGATGTTTATCCTTTTCGTTTCCCATGTAAACATAATTTCATTTCATTTTCACATCCAGTACACCCCTTGTTTGAATCTTAATTTCTCTGTACGCCACACTGTATTATCATAATTACGCTACAGTAATTGTGCCCCTCTCCCACTATGTGAGTTAAAGAGAATATTTGAGTTTTTATTTTGCGTTTGTTTCTGAGTTTGTTTAAATTCAAAGTAATGAAAAAAACCTTACTATAATCTGGATTCTTAAACGAATATGACTGGCTTTCGATTCCCCATATACATTTGTATCAATTTTTGCTGTTGTTTATTTAAAAAATAAGTTTTGTGTATTAGACCAGCAGAAAAAGGTATTCAAATTGTTCCCATTTATAGGAAAATATTGTGTCACAGTATTAGTCTTGAATGTTTTATTGTTAAGAACAATATGACCCTGCATCACTGTTTGGTTGACATTAATAACTTCGAGAGCTGTTTGGTCTTAACGAAATACACAATTCTACTGTATAATTTGTTTTATGTCAAGAAAATCCACACCATACCTTTAAACAAAAATGAATTTAAACGCGGTCATGATCTTCCCATTGTTTTGATTTGTAAATCGCACACAGGTGTGATAGACAGTCAAGGTAACACGGGTATCGGCCCCACGCAAAGATCATTTCCAATTTCAAGTTCAATTGCGCTGAAACACAAATCATGCAAATGTGCATGCGCACGTTCTATTTCACAAAACTACATTTTACATGTACACTTTTTTGGGTGAAGACAATATATAATGGGAAACAATTTATTGCTCTTATTTTGTACTTCTTTACGTCTGTATTCCATTTATTTCCCATTAGTGTACTATTTCTAGCCAATGCATAAATTAATACAATAATGAATGAATGAATGAATGAACGAACGAACGAACGAACGAACGAACGAACGAACGAACGAACGAACGAACGAACGAACGAACGAACGAACGAACGAACGAACGAACGAACGAACGAACGAACGAACGAACGAACGAACGAACGAACGAACGAACGAACGGGCCAGCGAACAAACGATCGTAATATGAACGAACGAACGAACATGATATTACATATTATAGAGACGTTTACAAAAATATATACTAGCTATACCAACACGCTCTGTTTCGTTTTATTGCACGACGCCATCTTGTGTTCAAATCCTTCCCAAGTCTTGGGAGTAACCACTGATATAAAAAATAAGACTGGATTGAATTTGTATCTTTTCCGCTGAGCGGCCATCTTACCACTCCCGGTATTGTTCTACTGTATGTTTGTTCATTGTATGTCATTCATCATTATCGGATTACGTCACTGGTGTCTGATCGTATCAGTGGCGTATCGTGGTCGGACCGATTAAAGGGACTAGACCCCGTTTAAAATCCAAGTGGAATTCTAGCGGTTCCCCCATTGGTATTTCCCGAAGTGCCCCCCGATATTTTTTTGTGAGATAATGAAAAACTGACTGTCAATTCGAAAGAACATACAATTTTAATGACAGAATATACTTTAGTTGATCAAAATCGGTTCAGAAACGGCTGAAATATCCATAAATATATTTCTATTCAAATGTTCTTCACCGGCAATCACCGGGCGATATTAGACTTTTTAGAAAAATTTCAAAAAATGCTCGAAGACTACTTTGAAAAAATCAGAATAGGTGTTTAAAAAGTCGTTGATGATATCTCTATTGAATCATTATTTTAACAAACATTAAATGCACAATTTTGTATGAAAAAAGGCTAAAACCAATGATTAAAAAAAATAGCGCCCTCTTGCAGTTGTTACTTGTAACGGCTCTTTTTGAATGATAAACAGGGGTTTTACTTAGTCGTTTGTAATTGTGTATACTTTTCGAGCATGGTGAAGTTATAACTATTACTTTGTACCGTATATGGTGCAGGTTTTGGTTACTAAAGTTAAGTTTGACCAATACTCAACTATCCCTTTAACAATACAAGCATGGGACAGGTTACGGTTTTTCAAATTTCCATTTCGTTCAAAACATATATCTGCTGGACCATGGGGACCTTTTCAGCCGTGTACAAAGTAAGTGCAATGAGTAAGTGTATATCCACTTTGCATTTTCGCTTATTTCTCAGCCAAATAACATCCAATTAACTTGAAATTTTCACACATTACTTTCTGGACATATCATATCACACCAATACACATTTTATTATCCACGCATCACTATTTGCACTTGTCAAAAAAGTTACTAATTCCCTTTAAGCGGGCCATGGGCACGCAAAGTATTGGGGGCACACGTAATGTATTTCTTTATACATTTATTATAAAGGATGTTCTCCTTATGTGTTTTTATTGTTTTGGGTCAAATTATTTTGAGACACATGCCCCCACCCCTCCCTCGGCCAGCGAATCGCCACTAAGATTGTAAGGTCAGACGGAATTATGTTGCCAAAAATATGGAACATAAATGATTAAAATTAGATATAATCGAGAATATCATTTCCGTCGGCAAAAATCTACCCAGATTATTCATAATAACCGAAAAGATTCCATTGTCTTTATAGAGTGGTGAAGTGTGATGTCATAAATGAAGTCATAAACATTTTTTAGAATTTTCAAATTTGGACTTCATTTTCATAAAGAGCATAGCAAATAATGTCCAAATGCAAAATCAAAGGAAAAGGTTACGTATTGGCTGAGATATGCCCATCCGAATGATTTTTGTGTCAATAGGCAATCCGTGTTATTGCACTGGTTCATAAATTTATGAACCAGTGCACTATAACACTGATTGCCCATTGAAGTCAAATTCATTCGGATGGGCATATCTCAGCCAATACATAACCTATTCCTTTGATTTTCGGTATTTGGACATTATTTGTTATGCTCTTTCTGAAAATGAAGTCAAATTGAAAATTCTAAAAAAGTGTTTTTATGACGTCATGGCTTCTGTACTCTATACAAAATGGGGAAATGTTAATGACAAACACTGCATATTATGTAGACACAGCCGCACTGTATATTGTTCTGTTTTTATGCTCATTTTTATTGAACTATCATTACTTTTACAGTCAAACCTGACTATATAAAAACACCAAAAGTAACAGAAAGTCGGTCTTTGTAAGGAGGTTATTGTGTGGAAATGTATCAGCTAGTGGGGGCCAAATTGTGCAAGTTTCTTTGAAAGTATATAGACGGTAACATTTATTTCATCTTATCTGATCAAAAGAGCAATTAAAACGAATGAGCGTAGTAATAGCATATTGCATGGACATGCGGGCAAAATGACCTCGTATGAGTTTGCTTTTCTTGTTGCGTGTGTTAAAATAGTTAATAATGATATATACCGGCAAAAGATTGGTAGAATTGCGCGATAAACATAAATCTTACAACGTTTTATTACGACTACAAAATATTATTGCTCGTTTGATCGTCAAAACTGACCACGAATAGTATATGAACCCGAACAAAAGTAGAGTTTGGCTAATATATAGATCATGTTTTTTTTATTATTTTCTGAGTAATTTCACGAGTGTAATAGGACAAACATAGGTGTATATGGGTTATGTATTTCTTGAGTAATTTCGGGAGTGTATAGGACAAACATAGGTTATGATTGTTTTGTATGTCTTGAGTAAATTCCTCCACATAGGGGAGGAGGACGGAGGGGGGGGGGGGGGGTAGCAGAATGGGCCCCCTCCCAATTCTCCACTGATGACATACCTTTGGGAGAGACCCGACTGCAAGACCAATTCGTAACTCCTCCCATTTCCGTATGGATGTTTGATCGTTTGTTGTTGTTGTTGTTGTTGTTTTTGTTTTTATTATAGATGAGTAATGACTATATTCACTTAAATGTCAAATATTGTTTTATGACGAGTTGTGTATTAAACATAACTTTAAAAAAATATAATGTGTGCATTACTTTTTTAGAAGGGTCACAACTGTTAGACAATCCGAATTCTCCTTTTTGAAGGGTCACAACTGTTAGACAATCCGAAATTCTTCTTTTTGTTTGTTTCTCTCATGGGTGGTTGTGATGCTGATTGTTTGTGTTGTTTTTTCACGCATGACGATCGAGTGACCTCAATCAACCGACATTTTGTGACGTGTACTTTTAAAAAGCATATCTTGAGCATTACGCAACTGCCACGGGGGACCTGATCGGCATAAAGTTGCACCTCCCATGGCTTATAGACACATACCCATCTGTACACAAGCGGCCCAGCCAAAGGGAGGGTGCATGGGGTGTGGGGTAGAGCGAATTACCCCCCCCCCCCCCCCTCTTGCTGCCCCCATGTCTTTAGGGAGGTAAGGCATAATAAAGAAAATAATACGAGAGGTGGCGTTTAATTATTTGTAAACCGTTTCTTTTGTTCGGGGATCGCGTGGGGTGGGGGGGGGGGGGGGGTGGGACGGGACTGATCTATTCATCCACCACCATGCCTCATGTCGTTGGAGATGTAAAATTATTAACAAAATACATAACAATTATCACAACAATCACATAGTTTCGTCTCGGGTTGTCATCGCTTTGCCCCCCCCCCCCCCCCCCCCCAGGCCTGGATTGAAAAGCGCTACGCCCCTTATGTAACTAAACAACGTCGTGCCCCCACTTTCCTGAACACATTAATTTTGTTTAAACAAAATATATTTCACTTTCAGATCCGTTGTTTTGTTTGAGTAGGGTCCTCGGTTAGTGGTGTTGTGTGACAAAGCAAGTGTAATATATCACACTTCACACGCGCATGCCGATCGCAAGCAGCGCTCTAGGGGGGACTTGACGTGACGTGACGTGACGTAACGTAACTGTGCGTGACAGGCAGAATCGTTGTATCACTTGCAGTCTACGCTTTAATAAAAGGTAGGCTGATATTGATAGGGGGAGTCTGCGGTCAACGATGTCCTCGAGACCCATCAATATAATAAGACCTATCGATGTCGCTAATACTGCCTTTTGTTGATAGCCGGTTACAATAGCCGTTAGAAGTCACACCGGCGCAGACAAATTTCCTTACCGTATTTTAGTGAATGGGCGGCGCACTCTTTATACGTGCATGGCATAAAGCCGATAAACGATCGATAGAGCGGGTCGAAGAATGACTGTTATGTTACGTAACAATGGCGCACATGGCACTTGTAGGTGGAACGGCGTTGATATATAGTTCAGTTTGGGGAGTCAAAAGCCAAAGTCCTTCAATTTCCCGACCTCTTACAAACGAATTCACTTTTACGAGTGTATCATGTGAATATCGTTCATTATAATATTCCTGTAAGTGTAGTAAAAAAATAAATGAGAAAATTCCCCCCCCCCCTTTAAAAAAAAAGTTGGAGGCGGGCACGGGGGCAGTTGCCTTTGCGTGGATATTCTTGCCCAACTATACCCATTTTCCGACTGTATGAATATAATCTCGGTATTTGTATGTATTTATTTCACCAACAATTATTACCTGATTTATCATTTTGATTCGTTATTTATTCAAAACTCTGATGTACATAATTACGTTACAAGTTTCACACAATGTTCTCATTCTACTCTAGTATTACGTATAGGGGTCCACTTTTATGGAATGGCTTGCCAGGAGAAATAAAGGAGAGTATCATTGAAATCTTTTTAAAATTAATTTAAATCTTTTTTATTATGAAAGTTTTAATCTTGAAAATTGTTATGTTCTTATAGAATTATTTTTATATGTGTTACATACAAATTTGTATGTATCTAATATTAGCATTATGTCTCGGTGTTATTGAAAAGTGTGACAATGTAACTCGAACTTTATTGTGATCTATTGTTATTTTCAAGCCATATTTAATCTAGGGATCATACCCAAACGTTTTTATCAAAACTTCTTCTGATTCCTCCACATTCATTAACGTTTTACATGTGCTATATTTTTCCATTTTCTTGTCTCTTTGTCATGGTTGTTGTTGTTTTTTTTCTGTTTTACTGTACATATCTCATGCTTTTCTTGTATTTTGTTTGAATGAATTGTGGAAATAAAGAAGACAATTCCGTATTTGAAATTAAATTGAAATATATAAAAGTAGAATAACACGCCATTTATTTATAATGTCTTAGCGCCCCCCCCCCCCCCCCCCCACCCTTTCATTGAAAACTTTACGCCCCCTTTTTTTGTCTATGCCTTGATTGATCCTAGTATATTTACACCACGGATCCCATGCGAATATGCGGATATTATTATCTTATGACCATGATTGTATCGACTGAGACCATATCGACTTGTTTATCATTCTGGTCTGCCATAGTCGTCACCCGTAATGAAATTTGCTATAAATAATCACAAACTTTTTTCATTCATTGCTAAAGAAATATATATATATATTTGTATGATATTCGCGTACGTATATGACTGACCTTGGGAAAGGCTATACATTGCACATTGTAGCTGCCATAGTGGGAACCATTATTAGCGTACACGGGCACGTTTCCCCGGAGGTGGGGGTGGGGGTGGGGGGGGGGGGGGGGGCTGAGCTCTTTTACCCGAGTACCATCCTTCCCTTGTTCACCTGATAGTGATAAGCAACAACAAATAATTAAATAACTAAAAATACAGCTCTAGCTCGCCATTTAGCAATTTAGCAAGGAATCTATTGCCCGAAAATGCCAAGATTTTTGCCCGAATATGGCATAAGTTTGCCCGAACATGAATTGAGCTTGCCCGAAAATGGCATAGTTTTTACTCGAATTTGAGGTGCTTTTTGCCTGAATGTGGCCATTTTAAAAACTCCCGAGGTGCGGGTGCTGCAACCCCCTTTGCACCCCCACCCCACCCACCCCCGGCTCGTTCGCCTATATAATGCTGGGAACATGGTGATGTGATCTACCGATTTTGTGTTAAAGGTACACTTGAGTATTGGTACTTCCCGGAATGCCCCATGACATTAAATTGGTTGATTTTAATTCCAATTGACAGTTCATTGAACATTGAATAAAACATGTGAAATGAAAATCATTCCCTTTCAAATGCTCTCATAGTTATAAAATTTGATTTCAAAATATTTTATTTATATATCGTCTAGCCAAACGATATCTTGTATTGACTTTTAACAAAAATACATAAAATGCATATGTACACTTCTTTCAAAAAATTCAAAAGAGGTTTTTAAATAGTTGTTGATGATATCTCTATTTAATCATTATTTTAACAAAACATCACATGCACAATTTTGTATGTAAAATGGTTGAAACCAATGATTCTTTTAGAAAGCGCCCTCTTGAGTTGTAACAGCTATTTTTTAAAATGATAACCGGGTTTTTAATTAATCGTTTGTAATTTTCTATACCTTTCGACCATGGTGGAGTTATAACTATTAGGTTGTACTGTCATGGTGCAGGTTTTGGTTACTAAAATTAGTTTGACCAAAACTCAACTATCCCTTTAAGACGTTGTCAAGACGTAATGGTTATCCGATTGGATTCGGCGGATAACAAAATGCAAATGAATTGTATTTGAAGCGCAAGGAATAATAGATGTTTTCCTTTCCATTTCTATTTTTGTAAATGCAATCGCGAGAAAAACAAATAATCCTCTGAGCAGAGTTGCAACGACCTTGAATATTATTGTATGTATTTGTCATTGCTCGATTTGCACTAGCATAGTAGTCGTCATATTGTAAAACCCACTGGGGGGGGGGGGGGGGTCATATATAGAGAGGTGGGGAAGCAGGGGTGGGGTGTATGCTATTGTGAGTGGGACATCGTCCCACCATTGTGTTACAAACTGTCAAACCTGTGTATAGTGACCACCTATACAAGGCCACTGCAGACGGGTGACGTAAATATTCAGAATTAAGGTTCCATAACACCGTTTTATCCCTGCAGGGGATCACTTCTGATGACCACTATATAATAGGCAGGTTGGCTGCTGTAGAAAGGTGGCCACTATAAGACAGGTTTGATTGTATAATTAACTATTTTATCGCGGGGGAGGAGGAGTTTGGAATTCTTACTGATCCCTCGCCCCATCTCACTCAATCGGCTACACTATTATGAGGGAGGTAATGTTATTCAAGATAACAAGGCGAACGATAAGGAGGCAAAGCTAAAAATAACTAAAAGTGATCGAATAGAAAAGGAATAAACATATTATTTCCTTACGATGTAGTCTTAATATTCAATCAATCTGTTTTACAATAAGCAGCGCTTAGGGTCCATGCGTAAAGTATCCTTGGCGTAGCGTGGTCGGACTGATTGAGGGGGGGGGGCACACAAAATTATTGGGGGGGGGGGGGCACACCTTATGTATTTCTTCCTTTAACAAAAAAAATATCCCCTTATAATATGTTTCCTTTTTTTTGGTGGAAATGATTAGGGGGCCCCCATGCCCCCCGTCGCTATGCCATCACTGCCTGCTGATATTTCTTCATTTGAAATATGTGACGTAAACATGATCAATAAAGCACGTAAAGTATTCATGAAAGATTATCTCTCAAGTATACAATTACGAAATTTTTTGTCATATTAAGAGGAATTTAAAATGTTGTGTCGATGAAATGTTTTTCATCAACAACAAAAAAAATAAAAAAAGAAGAAAAAAACCTTTCCGTTTGCCAAGATTCTTCGGCATATAGATTTGGGAAAGTTGCCAAGAAATAAACGGGAAAAATTATAGTATAATGATTCACATTTATAGGACAATTTAGTGTAACTACGTAAACAACTATAAACACTTCATGTGGCACTATATTTTATAAAGTATAATTCGTCATTCTGTTTTTAGCCAAGGATGTGCCAATATTCCGAGAGAAATCGAGAGTAATTTCATTTTCTTTACGAATTGGCGTAAGGAAGAAGTACAAAAAAGTATACATTAAGAAGACTATTATGACGAGGTTAAAACACATTGTCTACTTAATGCTATATAGATAAGATTACTTAGACAAAACATAGATAAGTATAGGAAGAAATAATAAACAAATTATAGAGAACAAGAAGAAAAGATTGAAATGGAACTAGTCGGATAAAATATGGAAATGGAAAAGGGAGTCTATACAAAGGAACAACGAAGGAGAATTAGCTGAAACAAAGATCTTTCCAGAAGATGATGAGTGATCAGGTACGCCAATAACAATACAATAATCTTAATTTAGTAAAAAGATCATTGCGGAATGCATTGAGCAATTTCAAGAACAATTCAAACGTAATAATAATACGGAATGCTGACAACAAACTATAAATAAATACTACTCATCGTACATAAAATACGACCCATTCTGAGCTAATAACATATTATATGGATTTAATAATATAAACGGGTAATATAAACAACAAAATGTTGCATCGAATCGCATGCGTCATGAAGCTAATAAACATTGCGGAATATCGTATACTATACAATGGGAGAAATAGAGAGAAAATATAAACTAAAGGGAAAACACCAATTAAAAACAAAAATATGGTGCTTCTATAATGACACGGTATACAGTTTTGGTAAGGCTGAGCTTTAGTAACCAAAACCTGCACAATAACATTACAAACTACTATAATAGTATAATAGCGGATATATTTATTGATATTTCAGCCGTTTCTGAACCGATTTTGATCAAATCAAGTGTATTCTGCCATTAACATTGTATGCTCTTTCAAATTGTACACTTAGTTTTTCATTATCTCACAAACAAATTATTTTGTGCAGCGCCCTCTATACTAAAACTGAACTACCCCTTTAAAGCATGGAAATAGTAAACAGTGCAATCTAGTCGATATAAAGAACCACGTACTTCGAGAATGAAAACATCATAACGTCGTGATGATGATGAGGATGATAAGGATGATGATGATGATGAGGGTGATGAGGGTAATGATGATGATGATGATGATGATGGTTATGATGATGAGGATGATGAGGATGATGAGGATGATGATGATGATGATGATGATGATGATGATGATGATGATGATGATGATGATGATGATGATGATGATGATGATGATGATGATGATGATGATGACGTAAGGCGCCTTTGAGAGACTTTGTTGTAAATCTTTAATATTGTACTTCTTTGGTTTGAAACAGATAAATGACACCCCTCTTCCAGTCGTTATGGACTGCACATTTTGCTCGAAAAGATGGGATTTGAGGCCTGACTTGTTCAAGTTCGTTTGCGTTGCGAAATAGGATGGGGTCGTATCACCCCGTCGAATAAATGTAATGACGAAGAAAACCTTTAAAATGAAGAAAAATAAACGGAAACGGAGGATGAATTTTGTGTGTATAAACAATGCAAGTGGCGGGAAATTAATATACCAGTGGCATAGCGACGGCATTCCCCCCCCCCCCCCCCCCAATAATTTAAAGAAGAACAAAAACAATCGAAAACATAAAGGGACATTTTTGGAGAAGAAAAAAACAAGGAAATACATGAGGTGTGTCCTCCAATAATTTTGCGTAACTCCCCAATCAGTCCGACCACGCTACGTCACTCATTATGGTCATAGTGATGATACGCCGTTGTAACATGAATTTTGTTGCGAACATGGTATGCACCTCTCGCGCTTTATGATAAAAGAGAACATTTGAGTGTGTTTATGCTTTTATCTTGTATTGATTATTAACATGTGATGACGTCACACCAAAGTTGCCGAAGAAAGAACGAGATACGGAAATGCAGTTACACACTCATAACATGGAGGAGGAGGAGGAGGAGGAGGAGCAGGAGGAGGAGTAGGAGGATGAGAAACGCAGAATTGTAAACAATCGATGTGCCGATAATATTCAGTGGCGGATCTAGGGGGGGGGGGGGGGGGTTAGGGGGTTTAACCCCCCCCCCCCCCCCCCCTTGGGCTGCCAAGTGAAAATGTATCAGTGAAAAAAGTGAGAAAAAAAGTGAGAAAAAAAATCACTTACGGGGGGGGGTTCAATAGCAAAAAAAAAATCGCCGCTTCGCGGCTCATGGACGATGCTCCGCATCGTCATTGGGTCAAACCCCCCCTTAGCAAAAAGCTAGATCCGCCTCTGATATTGAGGAAGGTCAAAGCAAGTAGCATGTAAATAGTAAACAACCCAAGCCTAC